>FAPJ01010665.1:22716-36040 GCA_001485985.1 Heliconius ethilla aerotome | reverse complement strand
ATTTCCATTTCTTCGCTCTGATCTCGAGGCAAAGCGCGCGCTGAGTTTTGCCACTCAACACGCATTGCCTATAGAATACAGAAAGTAACACTAGGTTCCCTCTGCTTACCCTGCTGTGTGCTGGATACAGGGCGAAGCTGATTTTTTTTTATGAATATAATTAATTAGTAATCGATTTGAAGATTCTAATTTTAACAATTAAAATTGTCATGGTGTTAGTTACCTTGAAACACAGTTTCTTTTTAGTTCATCAAAAGAACTTCTCCCAGTAATTCTATCTGGGACATCATAAGGATTGTTGTTTGTTGTTTCAAAGGCAACATTTATAAGATCTATAGGTTGGTCTGCAGGTACATATTTATCAGCAATATATGCTAAAATTGTACAATCTAAACCACCTGAGAATAAGACTCCTGTGGTACAATGGTTGCACTCATTGCAAGATGTAAGACACAATTTGCATTTACTTGGTTGTGTTTGAACTCTCATTTGTACACTTTTTTCCAATAACTTTACTATGTTTTCTACAGTATTTAATATTTTTGGATTTTCTAATAAAGTTTCAAATATTATTGTCTTATTGTTATGTTTTTTAGATATGTTTTCTATTAGTTCAACAACATCTTCCTAAAAATTTCATAAAAATATATTAAGATTTATAAGTAGGGATCTGTTGTTCGTTATATGTAATAATACTCATACATACTTTACCATTAAAATTAAATTTGTCATTAGAACCAATATCAAATTCATCATCTGACAAGTTCTGCTTGTCTTGCATAGTTTTTACCCATTCATCAACAGAAATAGTTTCTACTATCTCCTGATCCTTCCATGAATGCAGCTGCAGGTTATTTTCATTTATGTTAAGCTCATAAATATATTCCGCTGGTATTTCAATGCTTGGATATTTCCTACCTTAAACAAAATAATGCACTTTTTTAACCAACTTCAAAAAGGACAGAGGTTGATTCGTTGGAATCTCTTTTTTTTTCAACCTTATCCTACACATAACATGGCCAAGGGAAAGAACTAGTGCCACTATACTTCGTTTTTTACCATCCATTTGAATTTGAAACATTCAAAATATTGTTTATTCAAATATATTGAAGTGGTCAGATCACTTAAACGATTTCCAAAAGGCACGGTCAAATCTTGCTATGTTAAAATTTTTGTTTTCTAATTAAGTATTTTTCTTTCCGAAGTGTGGAATAACAATTCGAAAATATCAAAAAACGAATACAAATTTATTTAGTTATTATTGCATGAAAGTGGAACACACATTCAACCATCCTCACAAACTTTCACATTTATAATAATTTATTCATAATAATAATTTATAACATATTACATTTAAAGAAATGTAGTATTTGAATTACAAACTTTTAATTCAGTTTCTATTATAGAAATTTGCTATTATAGTACTACTAGGCTATAACTACATTACTTACCTAATACACTGCTTACTGCTATTGAATTTTCAGATTTATAAAACAATAAGGAGTTTCTTCCAATTTTGTCCCTTAAGAAAAATAGTATATTTTTAGTTTTATCGTAATAAATTAAACTAAAAGGCCCTTTTAGTGTTTTCATTTGTGAAATAATTTGCTGTGATGAATTACACTGAAGAGAAAAATTAAATAACAGCTTAATAAAATGTTAAATCTATACATGTAATCAAATAGTTACTGATCTCTGTTTGTATATTTAAGATATATGTGATACATATTATTAATGTAATAAAAGCTAAAATAATATATATTTAAATTATTTTAGCTTCATCTGTGCAGTACATGTTAATCTTAGAATTGACTTAACCATGTTAAGTGCTGTTGTCACTATAGTATTTATACAAACAACATTTACACAACATTTCTTTGTTTAACTTAAATCCGTTTATAAATAAAAACATATACCAAGAAAGCATTTATTTATTTTTTAGTATTGGTTCACCAAAAATTTTATTATGGAATTGGCTGACACTTTAGTTTTTAATGTATGGATGTAGCCATTACAATGACAATTTTATTAGGATGAGAAAGCAACTCAGACTAGTATAAATAAATCATTGTGTAGTTCCAGCTGGCAAAGCCGTATACGGGTTATACAATAAAATTGTTTTTTTTTTCTTCACACTATATTACATTGCACATAATACAGGGTAGGCAGAGAGAACCTCCACTTTCCAGAAAAATTCGAGATTATCTTAAGTAGTGGCACCCACCACCATAATTTGACTTTCCAGAGTAAAACAAAAATTCATTCTCTTGAGTATAGATTGCCATTGCGTGAGTTCACTATTAGCTGTATTTAGAGACAGCCGCTGTTACTGTTACTATGATATGATGGCCTCGATTATAACAGAAAGATGAGCAAATTAAATTGGTATAATATTTTAAACTACTAATAATTACCAATTATAATATTATTAACATTATTAAACATATAATATTTATATTAAACAAGTTCTAGATATACTTATTCTTCTTACTTTAGCCAATTTCTCCATTATATTATATGTATCACTTATTTTTTTATCCCATGTGTCATCAAATATATCACCATTAAACAACAAAATACCCTTTTCATTTTCTACAGGTTGTGGCGTCCAATTCATTCCTTGCATCCATAATATAGATGCATAAAAATATAGGCTTATTTTATTCAAAACAACCCGGACACTGTTTATACAGTCAGGCCCTCTGTTTTTTAACCTTTCAAGTATATGTATATCCTAAAAGGAAAAGTGTGATTATAAACTAATCTTTCATTTTAAATTAAATTTGTGTGTTAATGTTTCTTACAGATGATAATAGTCCGTTATTAGTTGCTATTTCACAAAAAATGCCACACATTGTATAGCGATATGTTTAATAATTGTATTTGAGTAAAGGATAAAAAATATTTATATTTATTTATAACAAAATTGTTAAGCGAATTGCGCTCGTCATATAAAAAAAATCAATAATAAAGCACAGTAATTTACAAAAAATATTTTAAAAATTAAATGCCGCTACTATGCCCCAATTGCACAATGCACATATCAGATGACATTGACACTGACAGACCAAACTGATAGCCCGCTTAGACGTTTGCGCAAGGAACATATTATATACAGCGTTTGTGATTTGTGAAGGTTTGCCAAGCTTCCACAAACAAACACTTGAATACCCCGTTACGGTATTTCGTGGCTTGTGACGATCTGCGATCGAGTTTATCGCCGACTCGGACCTGTGTAGGGTCTTTAACATAAACTGTGTTCGCAAGTCATGACAAGCCACAACAAGGCTCCGAGTTTGTGGAAGCTTGGCAAACTTTCACAAGTGACAAGCGTATAAGCGAGCTA
This sequence comes from Heliconius ethilla aerotome, assembly GCA_001485985.1. NCBI lineage: Eukaryota > Metazoa > Arthropoda > Insecta > Lepidoptera > Nymphalidae > Heliconius > Heliconius ethilla. The sequence goes on along the minus strand of FAPJ01010665.1, from coordinate 32,694 downwards.
TTATTAGATATGCTACGTTGGTATTACTCCATGTTGACTTATCCGTTGTCAGTTGTCACTTGTCATAGTTATTATCTGGTATTTAATTATGTTCCTTGTTCATACGTATTTAACACTTTTTATTATTATAATGAGTCCTGCTGCTGTCTATTAAACCATAGTACTTTATACTCTTTGGTCAAAAACGTAAACATTAACACTAACAGTAAATATTAGTATCGCTCATTGTTTAATGATGAAGAATTAGTTAATATTAGGTAGTTTCCTTTTTACAAAATGTCTTCTAGTGGCAAAGATATGGAGAAAAGTGAAGAAGCACACATAGATCCAGTTTCTTCCCAAGATACAGAAGAGAATGAAAAGGCTTTGCTCTCTGAATATGTATCTAACCTAGAAATGAGAATAAAACAAAAATCAGAACTCCGAAACCAAAATTTAAACTGTGTGAGACCACCAGATAACTATTTTTCCAAATTAGATTCGGGCCTAAAAAAAAATACAACTTTTGTTAAGAAATTGAAATCTTTTAGTGCTACCCAAGTAGATACCCTTTTAAAAGATTTAGGAGCTCTTAATTTGACAAAATACATTTCTGAAGTAGCGGCGGCAATAGCAGAAGCGAAGCTTAAAATGTCGGACATTTCAGCAGCAATAAATCTTTGTTCTGTCTTACATAAAACATACTCCGAATTTGCAGCAAACTTTTTTGAAAATTGGCAAAAAATTTTGACATTTAAGGCAACAGACAAAATAACAAACTCTTCGAAGCTTAGAGTAGACTTAAGGTTCTATGCAGAACTTATAGCTGTAGGAATATTTACCAATAAAATAGGACTTCCACTCCTTGGCAATGTACTGACAGTCTTAATAAATATGGATAAAGAAGAACACAACAATATTCCTATACTATTATCATTTTGCAAGCATTGTGGAGAAGACTATGCTGGATTAATCCCTAAGAAGATTAAAGATACTGCAGAGGTACTTTTATTACAATAGATAAAAAGATTTAAGTGATATAAAAATTATAATACATTTCTTAATGCCAATAGCACTATGATTATTTGTATATTGCAGTATTATATATAGTGCATAATAATTTATACAGTAATAATGTAGGACTCTAAAAGATTAATTGCTGAAATTTAACAATTAAAATAAACTTTTTATTATAAAAATATAATATAACATCTTCGTTTTAGATTATACACTTTTTATTTATTTTATACACTTTCACACAGCAAAGTAGACAGAGGGAACCTTGTGTTAAGATATTGTATTGCTCAGTTTCTGTTCGGCAGAACTCGAAATCATATTTTCTAGATTGCAATACAATTATTTATTTTTTTGCTTATAAAGATATTCCAAGTATAGCTCTTTCCATTACTCTGTGTTTGAATAATGTGTTTAGTTTCTCTACATTTATGTTTATTAATGTCTGTATTTTTTCAAACCAATTGTAGAAAACTTTTCTAAAATAAAGATATTTCATCAATACAAATTACTTATCTAGAAAAAAAATGTACATAAAATAATAAAATTTAATAATTTTTCTTTTTTAGAAATATAACATATCAATACCAAGAAACACATTTTTACCAGCTGAAAAGCAAACAGCTGTGAGATCTTTGCTTAAAGATTATTTTTTATCATTGACAAAACACTTATTAGCTGAAAGAGCACAGCTACAAGCTCTTCATGCTGCTAATCAGAGGACTCTCCATACTAGAGGAGAGCTATCTCAAGAAAGGAAAGATCAGTTAGAACAACATCAGGTACATAGCATAATAATCTACACTACTACTATCTTCACAGTCTAAGCTGGGCTTTGCGTTTGTTTGAATTTTCATAATAGCATAGGTTTATACTACTTTTGACAACTGGCATACACCTCTTGTACCAATGTCACATGTTTAATTCTTAATATTTAATTTTGTGGTTGCTTTACCAAAAGTGACAGATACTGTTGGCATTATCACTGTACAAATATGGAAGTGTATTTACAAAATCATAGATCGACTCTGACATTGATATACTTAATAATTAATCTTTTGAGGCAACCTGAGAACTTAGTGTTAAGGCACTCCATTCTCATTAAGATACTTCTGTTCCCCCACTTTCCACCAGATTCTGCATATCACTCGCACAAATACAATCTCAGCCTAAGCCTCCGACACTGTACATGTATTCAAAAAGGTTAAACTCAAATAATCACAAAATGTGAATTTCAATTGTAGGCTACATATGATAAACTATTATCAGGAGCACAAAACTTTGCTGAAGTTCTTGGTGAAGAATTGGGAGAGGCTGGAGAGCCTCCCACTTTATCCCTAACAGTTATTGAAACTCAAGGAACAGTGACTATTGGCGGCAATGAAGAGTTTATAATGCAAGCTGGCACTGATCCCTGGCAAGATGAAGATACTAGAACATTCTACACTAGTTTACCAGATTTGAAAGTGTTTATGCCAAATTACCAAATGAAAGAAGTGAGTATTTTTTTATAATGTTCATATCTTTGTTTTTTTAGAATTATTTTGTGGTATATTATGGGACATTCCATATGAAGCAGATAGGTAGGTAATTCGAGGTAACCGACTTTGGTAAATTTTTAATAGAATAGTATATATTTATTGTAAATACTAATTATTTTATTTTATCGTTCATAAAGAAAAACTAGTTAGGGTTCCGTACTTTTTAAAGAAAACAGGAACAAATTCAAATTCAAATTGCAAAAATGCGTATTTCGACACTATAAAGGGAAACAAAATTAATAGGATACTTCCGGTTAACTAAGCATTATGAAATTAAGAAGCTAGCATCTATAGATAGTATTTGTTCAGGAAAAAATCTGAAACTATACATTTGTAGTTAAATCCTAAAAAGTAATATCCTTAAAAGCGGGCATAATTTGGTATTAAAGCAGTACTATTTACTTAAAGAATGAGATGAAAGGGCTCTGGCTTTCAGAAAAAGCTCGAGACCTCCAATTGTTGTACGGATCCCTCGGTGGGTGAGCCCAACTCGCGCTTGTCCAGTTTTTTTTATTGTAACTTCTTTATACAGATTTTAGTTAGTTAAAAATCTGTGTAAAGAAGTTACAATAAAAAATATTTTTAAACACAACACTTAGTGTACTAAAATACTGTCACTAATCTATTCCTGTGACTAATCTATTCCACTTCTCTATTTATTTATTTCTTATTTTTTCGAACTGGATAATGTGGTTTTTTAAGACTAAACGCTATACTACAAAAAAAAATATTTGTGTTGTGGAGTTTTATACCTAACATACTAAAAAATAACCAAAATGTTTTTCTGTCTAATTTGCGTGGAATGTGCCATATATTTTTAAAATTTTAAAATATTATTGACTGATTCCCAAATACATAACAGGTGCATGCTGTAGACATTGTATGCAGAAGGAGCCTAGAGTTAAGACACGTTATTCCTACCTTTACGTACTTTACGTAACCGAAACCCATCAGGTTTAAAGTCAGACGATGTTCCGATTTCTGCGCCGCCACAGCCTCTCTGTGTCCCGATGGCCTGTATTATAAATTATAATATAGAACTACATATAATAAAGAATTTTGTTTTAAGGCTGTTAAAAGCAAGACTGAAACTGTAACAGAAGAAATGCTTGACGAAGATTTAAAAGAAGATGAACTCAGTGATAGTGAGGAGCCGCCGACAGTGCCCGAAGTGGAACAAGAGGAAGTTCAGCCCACGAATATTTCTAACAAGTTTGTTTACGTTTTTATTTGAATATGCTACTACAATAATTTTATAAATACATTGTCGGCTTAGAGTGTAAATCTGCTAAATCCTTTTATTCCAATTGTACTGTAAAATATAAAATAATCGTTCTTGTATTTTTATGCAATATACAAAAGTGGTCAAAATACAAAATTTCATATAGTAGACAATACCAATTAATTTTCGAAATTGTAAGAACTTTCTGATAATATATTTATATACTCATAGTTTTGTAAAACATTTTGTCTTTCCTGAGAATTTGTTTAATAGGCTTTTAGCAGGTTTACTCTGTAAGCCAACTACATGGAATTATAATATTTCTACTATCAATACTTTATTATCAATTGCAGGTATGCTCTTGATGCATTTTTCAATGAACTACCAAATTGCATAAACAGGGAACTAATTGACAATGCTGCTGTAGATTTTGTTTTGAATCTTAACACGAAAAACAATAGGAAAAAGTTAACTAGAGTTTTATTCAGTGTTGCAAGAACCAGACTCGACTTACTGCCATTTTATTCAAGATTTGCAGCTATATTGTACCCAGTTCTGCCTGATGTGTGTGTAGATCTTTGTGCAATGTTGAAGCAAGATTTTAAGTATCATGTCAGGAAAAAGGATCAAATTAATATTGAGTCAAAGGTAATTCTATAATACAGGTACATTGTGTTTTTATAAAAATTGGTATAGAACACCTAATTTTATTATTTTCTTTATTATGTTTAATAATTAAATGCCTTAATTATATATTGTTATTCAAGTATATATAATATTTTGCAGATTAAAGTAGTCAGATTTATTGGTGAACTAGTAAAATTTGGCTTATACTCCAAAATTGAAGCACTGTTTTGCCTTAAAGTTCTTTTACACGATTTTAAACACCACCATATTGAAATGGCGTGCAATTTATTAGAAACTTGTGGGCGCTACTTGTACTGCAACCCAGACACTCATCAAAGAACAATGATATATTTACAGCAAATGATGAGAAAGAAGGTAAATTCTTTATTGGCAACAAATTAACATGATATTAAATAATTGACTAACAGAACTATTCACAATTATATTTCTATTTTAGACTGTTTCAGCTTTAGATTCAAGATATGTAACACAGATAGAGAATGCTTTCTATTATGTCTGCCCTCCTGAAGCTCCTGCACAGCCAAAAGAAGAAGAGCCGCCTATGCATCAATTTATTAGAAAAATCTTACATGAAGATCTACAGAAAAGTAATGAGGAAAAAATTTTAAGACTTATGCGAAAATTAAATTGGGATGACCCCGAAACTTCGGCTGTAGCAATACAACATTTAGCCGGTGGATGGAGAGTTAGAGCAAGTGCAAGAAGAGCTTTGGCACGTTTAACTGCTGAATTAGCAGCATGGCAAGAGACAGTTGCACCAGCTGTGGTCGACACGATTTTAGAAGAAATTAGAGTCACCATGGAGGACCCTCATCCTAGATACAATCAGAGGAGAATTGCCACTGTGAGATACCTTGGGGAACTGTATAATTATAAGCTCCTTGACTCACGAGATGTCTTTACAGTTTTATACTCTTTTATTACATTTGGCGTTACTAATGACCATAGTAATGTGTCCTCATTAGATCCACCAGACAGTGTGTTCAGAATAAGACTTGTTTGTGCATTGTTAGAAACTTGTGGAGCATATTTTAATAGTGGATCAAGTAAAAAGAGATTAGATTATTTCTTAGTGTTCTTCCAAAATTATTACTGGTTTAAATGCTCTGACCCATTCTGGACAGAAGATAATAAATTTCCAATATACGTCAAATATATTTATCAAGAATGTCTGTCAAGCATAAGACCAAAATTGACTTTGTTTACAAATTGGCAACAATGTAAAGATGCTATTGAAGAGATTAGACAAACTTTATATCCCGAATTGGGTGAAGAAGAACAGTATGATATTGACGAACAAGGAGAGGATAGTACAACGGATGGCTTAAATACTATAATAGAAACCGATGACGAAACTGACAACCCTACTATGGCAGAAGAAAGTTCAGATGAGGATGCTATCACAGAAAGTGCGGGAAATGACGACAATGACGTACAAAATGATGAAATAACAGCTGAAACTCGCAGACCGACACCTAAACCGGTATATTTTATTATCTGTGGTCCTTTATATTCATATTTATTTATTATTTTTTTGTTTTATGTTGTATTCCGCACGACGCAGAGTAGGCAGACGGAACCCAGTGTGAAGATATTCTATTCCCCTTTAAGACATTTTCGTTCCCTACTTTCCGGAAATATTGAGATATTCCGTGTTGACTGGTGGAACTTTATACCGCGCTTTGACTCATTACTAAATTGTTCCCCCCAAGTAGGAATCGAATCCACAACCGTCGCTTTATAGTCGACCACTTATGCAATTGCGCCACCACAGAGTCAATTATTATTTATTTTACTATTTTAAGGTTGAGGATGTGGAATTTGAATCAGCATTTGAGAAAATGGTTATGGAAAATATTGCTGAAAGACAAAGGGAAACCAGACCGCAACAAAGAGATATTGCGGTGCCAATGACGTGTCGACAAACGACGAAAAAAACTTATGAACAGTTATTGGTGTGTTTCTTTCATTACTTAATTAAGTAGAATATGCTTATTTCTATAACAGATATAGGCCACTTATTGAAAAAAAATAGCAGTTCGATTATATATTTGTTAACATTTATCTCATTTCTCATTTAATAATTAGATTTTTTTATAGAGGGTTGTTTTCATTAATGTATTAGAAAAGCTGATGTTTAATTTAAGCGCATGGAGCTTATACTTTTTAAAACAGAGAGTAAATGATTGTGAATTAAATATTTATACGAAGAAATAACCAAAACAGTAAAAAGTCAGATAATATAATAAAAGTGTATGTTAAAACAAAACTGTATGGTTTTCTTTGACAGCAAGGAAAGGATGGAGTTGAATTTGTGTTAATGGTTAGAAAAGGTACTAAGCCACAGTACAAATCATTTAGTGCTCCCCCTGAATTGGCTAGCAACTTGCAACAACAAGCTTTAGCTGACAAACAAGAAATGGAAAGAGTAAAACGGTAAATATATAGTACTAGCAATCCAAAAATGGCTTAGGGCTTATTGTTACATTATAGAGAAATAATGTCTAATCTATCAAAGTATATATATAATTTGTAGCCTATGTGTTAGTGTTGTAGGTTTTTGCATAAAAGTGAAACAAACTTGCATCCACTCTCAAAACCTTTAGATTTATAATATTATTAAAGTAGGATTTTATTTTATTAATACATACTTATTTATTTCATTATAAAAAAATTGTAGTGAAATAAGTAAGTAAGCGTCTGACTGTAAAAATGCGATGGTTTTGGGTTTGATCTACTTAACATACAATGTCTCTAATTCAGATTAAATGTGGAGAAAGTAATATCTTGTCTCTAGTTTGTATATTTTTTCCAGTTTAACACTAAACATATCTGAACGTCAAGAAGAAGAAGAGTACAGTGCAGAGAGTGGCGGCGGATCAGGCGGCAGCGGCAACCCCAACAGAGGACAGCATGTACGTCAAAAATATCAACATCCCAAAGGAGCACCAGATGCAGATCTTATATTTGGACCCAAAAAGTTTAAATGAACACTATATTTTTACTATATTATCTCAATACATAATAATTTATATACACTATTTTCATTTTTATAGCTTGCCTATTGGATTTGGTAAGGTAACACAGTAGTAATAAATTTTATAAAAGTATTTCAATTTGTTTTATTTCTTTCTATCCATTCTCACCTACGTTATAGTAAAAACGCTCGTATTTAAATATGTTTTAATAAGAATGATGTAAATATATTAATATTGATTCGTAGTCACCTTTTGAAAAATCTGGACTTGCCGGGATCTAGTTTAATTTTTTTAAATTCAATAATCATAATTTCTTAAATCCTGAAAAGAATATTATTAAAAATTATGATTAGCAGTTATAAAGACAAGGCTGGAATATTTTTGATGAAAAGAAAAATACCGTAATAAATTTACGGATACATAAACAAAATCTGTATTTTTACTTCACCCGATAGTTTTTATACTCTATTTTTAATTTTGACCTGTCTACTGACAGAGTGTCAATTATGACATTTTTCGGTTATTCGTCTCGGCGCGTTTCCCAAACATTTTGATACGATTGTGTTTAAGACGTTATTTTAATAATTAATTTACTATGATTATGATTTAAAATATATAGTTTTTTGTATGAAGCACTAATTACCTGAAATCTCGGGAATAGAGAGTTTTATTACAAGTTCTACTGGTTCTTATTTTAAATATATTTATTGGGATCTGCTGTTCATAACCCTAGAAGTATGGCAGACGACGATTTTAGTAAAATTTTACAACAAGCTGAACAGCTAACCACAGAAATTGAAGGTAATGAAGAATTACCAAGAGTTGAGCGATCCTTAGGTCAGGTCCTTGAGGCCTCTCATGAGCTATATTCAAGAGTTATTCAATCCGGCGCAAATGATATTCAAGCGTAAGTAAACATCGTAAAGTTTGATTGTAGCTTATCGCTTATATTTACAACTTTTGTATATCACTATGAAATTTTTATTTTTTAGTCATCTCTTATTTGGGTCCAAAGGGTTAGACTTGCAACAAATATCTCAAAAATTGGAAACATTATCTTCTAAGAGAACTTTTGAACCTTTGCAACCAATAGCAGACTCAGACATTGAGAGCTTTCTTAAAAATGAAAGAGAAAATGCTATATTATCTTTAATAGATGAAGTTAATAAGAATGTAAGTGTTTTTATTTTTATGTTTTAATTTTTTTAAAAGATTTTAAAAATATAAAGAAGAATTTGGTTAACTATTAGTGCTTGTGTAGTGACTTAAAAATAATAAATCATGATTGTTAGTATAATTCTTTTTTTAAGTCATTACAAACAACAGAAGATCAAAAATGGGAACATATGTTATCTGAATGGAATAAAGAAAAAATAAAATTAATGAATGCAATGATTGGACCATCACAAAACTGGCTTGATCTAAAGCGTACACCTGAGCCTCCAAGTATAGCAGATACTCCTAAGAAATTTGGCCACTCCATGCTTGATAGTATTGAGGCAGCATATGCCAGACAAGTACAACAGTATAATAAACTTGTTTTCCAAGGAGCTAAATCAAGGACAGCATTACATCAAAAATTTTCACAAGTTGTAGAGGAGTTAAATGATCCAGTAAGTTCTTAATACAAAATTTATGCAATTATTTAAGGTGACTTCAGAGGACTCACTCAAATTTTCATTATATACCATTTTATAAAATCTTGTTTTTACATATTAAAAATAATACAGTAAACAAGTTTACTTTACTTTAATGTTTTTAAGTATAAAAAATCCAATTTGAGGCTGCTGTGGTGCGGAAGCGCTAGGGTGTGGCTGTAAAGTGACGGTTGTGGGTTCGATCCCCACTCAAGGAAATGAATTATTATTAAATAATATTTTCATTATTTCACTCGGGCAAAAAAGGAAAAGCCCAGCCTCGAAATTTGTGTTGCCTCGAGGCATTGTGTGTTGAGTGGCGACGAAAAATTAAGTGGAAAATGGGGAATGGAGTGTCTTTACTCTTAGGTCATTGCCTACTCCTCTGTATGTGGGAATTATCGTGAAGCGGATTTATAAAATATCACACTATCGTGGTGAGGAATCTTGTGGGGAATCAAATATATGATACTTTCATTTCTTTGCTCTGGTAACATTGCAAAGTGTGGCGTTTAGTTGAGTCGCAATACCGAAATTTTGGTGGAAAGTGGAGCTCCTTTGATAGTTCCTTTTCATACCCTGCTACTCAAGTGAATTCATATTTTTTTACAGAAAGTAAAAGAAATGTGGGAAATAATAAAAACTATGGCAAATATACCTGCACTTGTCAGAGATGAAGATCCCCTGAAAGCTAGAGGAAATCCAACAATTCAACAATGTCTCATAGCACAAGGAAAAAAATATCTGGAAAAAAGGTTTTGTACTTATAAACTGTAAATTGCCGTTGTGGCGCACGGGCGCAAGTGTGTGTGTAAACGCGACAGCTGTGGGTTCAATTCTCATTTGGGGGAATAACATATTTTATATTTTCGCCTGCTCTGGTAACAAGACAAGCGTAGTATCAAGACACTGCGTTCCCATCAAAGAACTTTCATTCATTGGCGAAGTGATATGTGCTC
>FAPJ01010665.1:0-22692 GCA_001485985.1 Heliconius ethilla aerotome | reverse complement strand
TTTAAAGAACCATACCATACCAACTTTCATTCATTTTACTAAACAAGGTTGGATTGTTCTTTCCTTATTGGTTGGTGCCGAGTCTTGCTTAAAAACCCATTCATGTCAAGTTCGCAACACACTACGTGCTAAAGCTTCCTGGTGCTGCTTAAACTTGCTACTTTTGGCATAAACTTTATTATTCTGTTGATTGAACTTTTCTTTGACAGTGTAGATTTCCCGTTGGTAAATAGTATCATGATATGTTCCTCGTATCGTGTCTTCTAAGTATAGGACACAATTCACGAACTCAACTGTTAACGCGATGACTGTACTGTACCTTAAGGATACTGAAATATGATCCCAGATTTAAATCTGGGATCATATTTCAGTATCCATCATCATTGACTGAAATAAGCGAAATTCCAGTCGGCTCGTTTCCATTCACTCCACTCATCGCTTTTTTTCGTCGCACGTAATTCTCAAATTTACGAGATTTAATAGGTGTAAATTTGAAAAAACAAATAAATAAAAAGTAAACTTTAAATTCAACATAAAAGTAAATTAATAACTGCCAGTATTATTTTGATTTATTTTTTGAAATCGAATTTAACTCTCAAAACTTATGAACATACAAGGTAAAAAAATACACTCTTATCAGACTAACATATTACAAGATTGTGTCTACCTATCTCTCATAATAAGTAATTTGAAAATAACTTCTTGAAACTTTCTTTTTAGATACAAACTGTACATGAGCGACGTAGTACGAGCTAATCCAGCCGCGGCGATGCGCGGAGGTGAACCTGGTACTTTTCCATTAGTACGTGGCTTTGTAGGCCTCAGACTTCAGAGTCAGAACATCCAAGGTCTTACCGATGGTGTGATCGAGGATCGCCCGTTATGGCCGATGGTTTATTATTGCTTGAGAAGCGGAGATGCTAATGCGGCGTTACATTGCTTGAAGAAAGCTGGGTTTGTATTTGATTTTTTTAACAGATTTTAAAAAAATCAAATCCCGAAAATATCCCGCTTAGCAGGGTAGTAGTTGGGAACCTAATGTTAAGACACCCACTCAACAATTTGCAATTATTTTTATTTATTACTATGATATGGAACAATGTTAATTATTTGTAACTGTGATTTGTTGAATAATGGTAAATGATTTTTATAATATAAACATTGTAGACGAGATCATGAAGAATTTATAGCAGCCCTAGAAGAGTACATAAGAAATCCAGAAAAAGCGCTCAGTGATAAATTACAAACAGCCATTAACTTTCAATACAGGATTCAAGTGCGAAATTCTACAGATCCATATAAAAGAGCTGTAAGTACAAATGAAGATTAAGGTATCGATATTACAATGAGTTTTATTTAGTTTCACTTATCCTGATGGCATTCTGTAAACAAATGTTACAAGTTAAATTTATCTATCTTGCTAGTATCCTACAAATTAAAAAAAACTCTTTAGTTCCAATGACATCACAATTATAAAAGAATTAGTGTCCTTGTGAAACACATGTGAGCACCGGCGGGAAACAAATATCCTAGCCAGTCTCAAACTATAATCGATTAATTTCTATAATGTACTTCAAGACTGTATTAGTAGTTTTTTAAAATTGGTTTCGGTGTTGACAAGGTTGCTGAATCCTTGGATTGAATTAATGTATATTTAGTAATGTATAAGTAGTTTCTACTCTCGTTCGTTCCAGGTATACTGTGTGGTAGGATGCTGTGACGTCAGCGATGAGCATTCGGAAGTGGCACGTACTGCCGACGACTACCTTTGGCTCAAGCTGTCAGCTATTAAATCACGCCCAAATAATGAGTCTGAATCATTTACATACTCGGATTTACAGAAAATGATTTTAGAAGAGTATGGTAAGTAATGATGATTGTTACTACATAGGTCTTAGATGATACATAGTAAAGCAAAATATTATTATGATAGTGACTATCCAACACAAAATAATTTTTAAATTCAAATCAGAAGTTCTTCATTAGATTATCATATTCAACAAACATACTCTTCAGCTTTATAATATTATTATTGATTAACTGCCATTACTTAACAAAGGTACAACAAAAGTATATTATAATAGTCTTTAGAAATTGATTGCGTTAACAGAAAATATTTTTTTAAATTCACAATTCAGATATACCAATACGAAATTCACACAATCAGAAATCGAGATTTGAGATATACTTTTTATTATAATACATTTTTATCTTTTAGGTGAAACCCACTATCATGCTTACGAAAAACCGCTAGTTTACTTCCAAGTATTGACCCTGACTGGTCAATTTGAACCTGCTATAGAGTTCCTATCGAGGATTCCGAGGTACCAAGTGCATGCAGTGCATATGGCTCTCGCACTTCACGATGTTTACATGCTGGGAACACCGCGTAACGTCCAAGCTCCTTTGCGTAAGTTTTATGATATTTTTTTTATGATAAATTTTATGTATAATACATACATACTTACATACTAATTTTTAATTTATATGTAATATTTTACCGATCATGTGCATATATTATTGTTAAATGGAATGAGTTTTATACCTATATAGAAAAAGCAAAACACAATTTTTTTTTTTTTAAATAACCATATTTTTGTATTTTAGTTTCTGTGGATACGGATGATCCTATTCCGCTTCGTCGTTTGAACTTAGCAAGACTTATATTGCTCTATGTAAGGAAATTTGAACTTTCCGATCCATCAGATGCATTACATTATTACTTCTTTTTGAGGTAAATAATTTATATGTTATATTGTTTAAATTTAATTTGTAAATAGTATTTGGCTGTCTATATATAAAATTGAGACATATTGCCTTGATTTAGTTATTGTAAACGCGGGTGCGATTCCCATTGGAAGAATGATCTATTTTCATTTCCTTCTTGTAACAAGACAATATGGCGTTAAGTTTCCCCACATTACACACAATGGCTTGAAAATTGGATGGAAACTAAAGAACGGAGTGTCTTAAAACTATGTTTTCTCTGCCTCTCCTACATTCTTTACTGTACTACTGTAGTCCGAACTCCCTCCAACATATAGCTTGAAACTAAAAAAAAAATCTTTTGTTTTTTTTAGAAATCTTAAAGATCCTAGCGGCAAGAACTTATTTATGTGCTGTTGTACTGATTTAGCATTAGAGAGCCGTGATTACGATTTACTCTTTGGTGTTATGGACGACATGACGGGGCTTCGAAGTTCCGGACTGCTAGATCAATTCAATAATCCCCATATCGATAGTAAAGTAAGGATGATTTTTTTATATACTAATACAAATATTTTTAGTGTTACTTAACACACTAAAGAAAATGAAATTATTTAGAATCTAACAAAATTTATAAATAAGCCGCTTTTTAAAAAGATATTTACTAAAATTTATTTCTTAGTTACATGAAATTGAATACGATTATATTTAAATTAAAGTTTTTTTTTTCTTTGAAAATAATAAATCGGCAAATATTTCCATTGTTCTGCCCTTCGTGATTCAAGAGTGGTGTTAGCAAAATGCGTCATGACCTTTTGTGGAATAGCGGGTAGTCATAGCAAATGAAGATATTCACGTTAAAAAATGCAGCAAGAGAATCTCGTTATAGCTCAATAACAATATACATATGGCTTAATTGGCTAAAGCGTTTGGACAGTTTTCAAGTCGAATCTTACTGTTCCAAATGTTTAAGTACCTTAATATGTTTTTGTATGTATAACTATAAGTTTTTGTGTATATATTTTAGTTACAAAATTACTTTTAGGTTATCGCCCTTAACCTGGCAGAGCAATTGGTTAATAAAGGTCTCTTTGAGGATGCCATTGTGGTTTATGACATTGCAGGGGTAAGCAAATTAATATTATTACAGCGATAAAACTAGAAATATTTATTTCCATTTTAATTTGTATCTATGTAGTGCATATTTTTGATATTAAAAACTAATGTACATTATACATAATATGTAATGTAATTATAAGATATACCATATCTTATATTAAATCAAATTAAATTTAAAATGGTAAAAATTTTCATAAAGTGCAAAGAATTATTCTGCTTGCTACTTACCCAAGTGGTCAATAGTGGTGACAGGGCGAGTTGCTGTTCCCTTTTTATTTTCTTTCCTTTCCTCCTTTCGTCGCAATGGCACAGCGTCTGACTGTAAACGATTCCGTTGTGGGTTCGATTTTTACTAAAAATTTATTTCATTTTCTCGCCCCGGTAACAAGATAAAACGCGGCGTCGGGCTCAGTCCCTAACCAAGGAATGTTTTGAAAATTGGACGGAGTTTGAGGAATGGAGTGTCCTACCTGTGGTTTCTTATGAAGGATATAAATAACACTAAAATATTTGTAGAACTTAGAAAAAGTGTTAGAGTTATTCTGCGTGCTGCTCGCCCAAGTGGTCAACAGCGGTGGTGGCGCCGGCGGTCTGCGGGAGCGACTCTCGGCCCTCGCGCAGCGCGTGTCGCGGCGTCTGCGCCTCTCTGACGTCACGGTACCCGCTGCCCTGCTCGACGCGTACAACAAATTGTGCAAACTTATGACGTTCTTCGATCAGTTCCACGCGGAAAACTATGAGGGAGCTCTTGAGGTGGGTTGTATTTGTTGGAAATGTGATTTTACTAATAATAATTAGGGTGTTAATACACTTTAGGTATCCTCTGCCTGCTTTGTTAAGATAAATAATATTTACATTTTGTATACAGACGGTGCGCTCCTGTGAGCTAGTACCTCTAAGTTCTAATGAAGTAGAAGCTCGCGTAGCCGGCGCGCGCGCTGCCCGAGGTGAACTACTACGCGCTTTGCCCGCTGTACTGCGTGCTCTCTGCCACATTCTCGTAGCTCAACGACAAAAGCTAAGGACCGCTCAGCCTACCCTACCAGCACATACTGCTAATAAGGTTAGATCAATAAGAAACTATTTAAATATACAAAAAGTGCTAAATTTGTTTATTTTGTTTTCTTATTTTTTAAATAATATAGGTACATATCATTTTCTTTTTCTCGCTCTAGTAAAACATGAAGATTGGTATTGCGTTAAGGTTGTCAACATGCCAACAAAACTTCGGCCGAAAGTGTAGAAGCTTTGCTTTCTCTCACACTATGATTAATATGACTGAAAGAGTTACAAAATGACGCAATACAATTTATTTTATTACAGCAACTGGAGTGGTTGCGGGAGCAGGCAGAAGTGCTCAACACATTTGCTGGTAACATTTCATATAGAATGCCTGGAGATACCTACAGTCAGCTTGCGCAAATGCAGATTTTAATGCATTAAGAATTTTTTATGTTTTTTTGCAACTATCATAAGTAAATAAATAAAATATAATTTGCAAATAAAAAATGGCGTTTAATTATATGAAAATCATCAAATTAGTTTTACAGGAAGTATCAACATGATTTCACCATTTTATTTAGATTGAGAATGTGGACATTATATGTCCAAAATTTTCACTCTATAATTTTCCGACTGCGTGACGCAAAGGAGAGTATTTTGTTTTTCAGCTTATGACATTTTGATATGAATATGTAGATTTGTTCCTAGTGTTTAAGTTCAATTGATTCGTCTTAATCTTACAAATGTAGAAAAAGATAAGACAACAATCAAAATTCACTAGAGGGACATCGAAATATTTAAAAAAGGGATATCGTTGGTATGGATTATACTTTTAGTATGTTTTTTACGCGGGGACATTATACTACTAATAGCATGACTTTTAAGGCCATCGGAGAGCAACGGCACGAGTATATTCCACCACTCAACAATTAGAATAGGTGGTCGTGTAGATTGGAGTATGTCAAGCTTAACATTACGATATCAGTTCAGCACATTTCAGTTAATGTAAGGCATTGCGAACGTGCCAGTTGAATCACTAGGATGTAATATTATTATTTGTAAATTAAGCTATCAACAGTCCATTCTGTATATGTGTGTTATCTATGATTCTAACTGTCAGTGTCAGAAGTCACAATTTTAAACTGTCAAATGTATTTTTTTCACAAACGCTTTCCTTTGGTTATTTGAATGTAAATAATGTGTGAATATTTTTAAATATTACATTGTGGTAGTACTAAGATAGTACTTAAATTTTACATTTATATAAAGATAACCTTTCCGAAATTTTATATTTACATACTACTCAAGTTTGTAAATAAAGCAAAACAGTATGGAATGCTCAAAAAATTTGCACCGTGAATTATTTTGCGTTTTGTTTCCTGGTTATGTTAAAAATGAAGAGAAAGCTATACAACATATGGGAGGCATTAAGGGAATTTCAAATGTACATCATTTGTTTATTTTTTCTTGACATTATCTATAAGTGATAATATTTTTACTAACCAATGAAAAATATTTTTAGGTGTATTCACAGGCAAATAAAAAGAGATTAGGGATGTCGTTTCAACCTGACAATCCTTTTATAAAAAAGATATACGGAGATGTTAAACCAGCTGCAGGAGTTCTCTTAAAGATAAAAATTAAGAAAACTAAATCAGACAATGAAGTGAAACGAGAAGTTATCTCTACATCAGTTATTGGATCAGTATCTCAAATCACTAAATTCGAATGTAAGTTCTGAATTGAGTAATAGTATTTTTCTTGGTATTATACTTTTTTATTTTAAATTTACTGTGTTGCAGCTTTGTCTGATTTCCAATATATGCCTGTGAATACTTCTGTAGCTGAGAAACCACAATGCATGTTAGAACAAATACTTCCAAGTGGTGTTGATCATTTTAATTCTTTATTGTAAGTATAATTTATAATTATATTTAGTTATCTTTGTATTCATTAAATCTCAAATATTTTTAACTAAATATTATATAATTATAAAATCACATCACTGTTAATGTCCATGATGATAATAATTTATTATCATCATCAACATTAACATACTTATTGCTACTTAGTTATTGGCATAAATATGATTATGTTTGTAACAAAAGTATTTAGAGTTTATTATTTTCTATAATTTAAAATTATTAAACTTTGATATAACATTATGCAGAGAACCAGCATCAGCTTATATAACACCATTTACATTTACAAGATCAGATAAGGCTACTAGCTATTCATATTCAGACAAAAGATATACTGTGAAAGATCTAGTTAAAGAGGATTCAGCAAACAGTGATGAAGTACATAAAAGTAGAACTGAAAGAGGGTTGCCTATATCCCGATATGTATTTAATCTAGTGGACGATATGCCTAAAGAACCTAATGAGTACTATATAAAGCTTAAAAATAGTAGACTTACAGTATGTCCTAAATTGGAAGAAGAATACCAAATTGTTAAAGAGGTGCTGTTAATTGTTTAATTGTATAAAACATTATTTCTATATTGATATTTAATAAAAGATTCACATGAGGAGTAGCACAACATCTGACTGTAAACTCAATGGTTGTGGGTTTGATTGATACAAGAGTGAATGAATTTATTTATTTTCCTTCCTCTGGTAACAAGATAAAGCCTTGCATTGTGTTCCGCGATTTTTAAATATTGGACGGAAAGTATGACCTTAACACAGTGCTTTAACACTTGGTTCCGACAGTACTCTGCTATATGCAGGATACAAAAAGCTGTGTAGCTTAAAAAATAAATAAAAGTTAATACTTCACTAACTAAATAAGAATACTAAAGAATCAGAGCAAACAAATTCAATTATATATACAAATTTTTATTTATAGCTTTTCAATGAAAGACCTATATGGTCGTTAAACCTTGTCAAATTCCGTACAAAGATAAAAATGGCATCGCTTAGACTAATACTACCATGTGTAGCCATATACATGAGAGAAGGGCCTTGGCGAATGATGTGGTTGAAATTTGGCTATGATCCAAGGAAAGACCCTAGTGCAAGGATATACCAAACTTTAGACTTCAGGATGAGACACTCTGGTATTATTTGTTATTTATTTTTTGAATCTTTGTCACGGTTCTCCTGACTCTGCTATATATGAGATACTCCATGAAGTTGAAGATAATTTTATTTTAGTGAAAAATAATTTTATGAGCTGTGTCATGCATGTGGTGAAAGTCTTGACTTTTAAATAAGCAAAGATAATGAAAAACTTTAGGATTATGTTATATTTATAAGTTACTTTTTTTGTGCTCATTATATCTATACAAATTTAAGAGAATTTGCAATTTTTTATAATTAATTAATTTTCTTGTAGTTATTAATGATTGTTCTATAAAAGGATATCCCTTTACATACATATGATATTAATCATTATTTACCTGAGGTGTACATATTTGTTTTTATCGCCTTAAAGTATTTAGATGTCTTAAAGTATTTAGAGATAACATAAGTTTTTTATTATTGGACTTCAACTTTGGACTGATATCTAGTGTAAATGAATCACTTGAAATTTATTACTGTATTATTAGAATTGCATAGATAATTGTTTGAAAGTAATATTTAAGGACCAATTGCATAATATCTTAAATAGACAATTATGAAATTAGGCAATTAGTGTTCCTTAGAAACAAATGTTCCTCAAATAGATACAATATACAGGCAAAAAGTTCTTAAAAATATCCAGTAGATGAAACCTTAGTAAATAAACCTTTTAAAAATTTTACATGAATTAGCCGTTTATCTTATAAATCGACACTTCAAACTCTTTACTATGGATAGATAGTTATTTATACTATATTCGTTTAAAACTTTTAATATTCAAAAGAAAATCTTTTGAATAATAGCAGAAACTAAATGGGCACATACTATTTTTTAAAGCGGGCGTACATGCGATGGTAATGACTCGCGACCAAATAGTGCATGGTAAGAAAACAGATCGGGCCCGAAGTTACAAAAGGAATGCAACAGATGAACTCTCACAAGACGACATTGTGTATGAAGGTGCTGTATATTTCAAACCTGGGATGACTCCAAGTCAAAGACAGGTTTATTATCAGGTTGGTTAGCAAAATCTTATAAAATCAATATCAGCTTCACTCTGTATTCCGCAAAATGCAGTGTAGGCAGAGGGAACTTCGTGTTGTTATTAAGACACTCCGAATCCGTGGGAAAGTGGGGACAGTTTCAGCCGAAATCTGCATTAGCATTAGAGGCAGAAGAAATAGAAATATGATGAATTTAAATAAATATTTATTTCCTAGTGGGGATCGAACCCACAATCAGTCGCGTTTACAGTCACACTTTTTGCCCCTGCGCTACATTCTTATAATTGACAATATCATTTAACAATTTCACAGTTATTATTCCTAAAAGAGTTCTAAAATAATAAGTGATTTACTTACATATTCCCTACTACTTCAATACATGGTTAATACTAAACGTACGATTTTTTAAAATTTATCTAAACTACAATAATCTGCTCATTTCACGAAAAAAAATACTAATATAGTTATTTATTCCAGTATTGTGACGTGCAACTGCCAGAGGTACAAGAGTTAATATCAATCGAACCACCTACAGGGTATCAGTGCCACGAGAAACGCGGCTGGTTGCCCCCGGACACCGACCAGCTGTGTCGTGATCATATATTCCAATGTGTTAAACAAACATTACTCGCCACACACAAAGCTGATTTGAAGTTTGATGTTAGTATTCATTTTAGCTTCACGTGTATCCCGCATATATGTAGCATGGTCAACAGAGGATGGAAGTGTCTAAACACTTACATTCCCTCTGCCTACCGTGCAGTCCGTTCCCTACGCGCCGCTGAATTCTTTACTCTTTGGGTTGTAAATGGAGAATTAAGGGACGGAGAAATATTAAATTCAATATTTCGCCCAAGTGGAAATCAAACCCACAACTGTCGCTATTTTGGTAGACTTGCGATAATTTAAAGCGGTAAATTTGACTCACTAGAGCAGAGAGGTAACATAATATAATATGTTGTTAAGTAGTGATATTTGATTTAGGATGGTAGCAGTGGAGATGAAAGTAGCTCAGACGAAGATGGCGTCAACACATCCAATGTAGAAGCAGACGAATCTCTTAATATACAGTGACTTTGAAATACTTTTGATTAAGTCTTTTATTTTTCCTTCTTCTATAGTTATTATTTTTGTATCGTTAAACATGTATATTACAGAGACTACAGTATGCTAATCTCATTTGTATTTCATTTTATTATTTTCACTCGTCTAACTACACTAATACTAATATTCTTACCGTAATTGCCTAGTGGATTTAGGAATTGATTTTATATTTAAATTATTTTACATTTCTGGATTCTGGTGAGACTGCGTTAACTTCCGCCATATTTTCACTGTGTTATGAATACCAATCTTCCTATGAACTGAAATGTACCCGTAACCATGACATACTTAGTTAAATTAATTTAGATAACGCTCTGGTGGTGGTGGGTGAAAAATATGCTTGAATAAGTATATGAAATTTGAATACACATAAGTTTTACGTGTACCTATTACATATGAAAATAATAATTATAACATTGTATTAAACAAAGTAATAATTTGTAGGTGTCATTCATATTCCGCATTTTCGTTTACATAAAATATATTATAAAATACAGAAGTAAATGTTAAAGTTCTATTCAAAAATTGGGTAGTATGTTATATATTTGTTTTCGAAGTCAACCTATCGATATTTTGTGACTTTGAAATGCATAAAAAATGTGAAAACGGTGTTAGATAAAGATTAATATTAGTAAAAACAGAGGAAGTGATAAGTTTGTTTTATGTATTTAATGTTATGAATACTCTGTACCCAGGGACATGACTAACAAGCGAACGATAAACGTACTTTGTACCGGGTATAGACATATAATTATCTATCTCGTCTAATTCGTAGGTATTGACTGTTAGGTATATGTATTATATACTAATTTGTGAATCATAGATGGCCCGTACGGCGCAAGGACGCAAGCGTGCGACTGTCAACGCGATGGTTGTGACTTCTATTATTATTCAGAAGAAAGAAATAATTAATATTTTCATTTCTTAGATTTGGTAAAGCAAAGCGCGGCGTTGGTTTCCGCTACTCAACACGCAATGTGTTGAGAATTTGGTGGAACAGAGTTAACTTTAGGTTCTCTGGTTTCCTCTGCCTACCCTGCTATTTGCGGGATACAGTGTGAAAAAAGGTGGTATTTCATAATTTAAATAAAAAATAAATAATATATTTAATTTAAAAAAAAAGTTAACTTGTAAGTTAAATTATTATACATATATCATTACATGTATAGGTAAGTCTTTATTAAAGAAAGCCGAAGACCTACTAAAGTCTCGGAAGGCAGTTCCGCCAAAATACCGGTGAGAAACTCCGCTGTTTTATAATATGTATGTATAGTGTAATACCCTTTGTTATATTTTAATAATGAGTAAGTAAGTATATAGTTATATGGGTTGCCGCGTATTTAATTTCATTCATTAACCCTGTTAAATTATTCTTGAGTAGAATAATATGCTTTGTTTATATGGATGTTTTGACAGTCTGCTTACTACGTACTTATATATATGGTATATATAGCTGTAGTGATTTGTCATTAAGAAAGTTAAAAATATATGTGCCTAAGTACCTGCCTACAAATAGTTCCTTTATTTTTAAACGATTTGATTAATCTTAAATTTTTAATGTCTCAGATATTGTGTATCTATGTTTTTTATCTTCACTCTGTATCCCGCTTACAGCAGAATATAGTTGACCTGGGAATCTAGTGTGAACATTCTCTCTCCCTTTAAGACACTTACTTCCTTTTCCCATTTTCCACCGCGCTTTGCCTCAACGCCAGAGCGAAGAAATGAAAATATTTAATATTTAATGTTCTCGAGTAGGAATCGAACCCAGTCCCTGAGAAACCCTGTAGCGTTTACAGTCACATGCTTTGCAGCACCACCACTGGCCTCATATTATCTATGTAACAATGCAATACACTCATAAATTTATAAAAACACTTCTAAATAGACAACAATAACTGCAGCATACGGCAGAAATTGCGGATTTATATTAATTATTTAGAGAGATTGTAAATAGAACAAAAAGAAGCAGCAGAACAAAAAGAGCAAAAATAAATATAGTCAAATAATGAAGCACTCAATGTAGGAATAAAATTATATGTACTTACAGAAATAAATGGATGTTTTAAAAAATATTTAATATTATGTAGATATATCGTTATAATATAAAAGTTTTGTAAATTGGAACTTTAAAATTAACTATAAAATGTATTAGATGTCTGTTTCATATCGTAATTAAATGAAATATTATTAGCTAAATATATGTATAGTTCTTACGATAAGTCTCCATAATAATAAATATGCAAAAAAGAATAATTGTGTTTAAATAAACATATAATAGGTACCTAAATATTACATCTCTTAAAAATTAAGATAATTAGTATTAGTTTACTAATGACAATATTTTTATGTTTATTTTCTAACTAGCAGACATTAAGAGTTTTAGGTAATTTAGATAAAACCTAACATTTCATACGAAAAGCTTGTCCAAAACCAATAGTATAGTTACTTTAGACATGTTTTAAAATTTGACATTGTTATTTCTTTTTGTTTTCATTAGTTATCACAATTTCCGTCCCTCGCTCCCTCAGCGACCTGATCGCACAAAGAGGCGCTAGCTCTGTCTCTTGGGGCACAATGTGGCTGGCTTATCACATATGTATAAAACGGCGGTCGGGCTGCGCGCGCGCACACTCGCTCGCTATATCTCACGCTGCACGATCAGTTTCCCGCCCCTTTGTTGTTTCCATTGGCGCGAATTTCTACTTCGCGTGTGAGGTTAGTGTGTGATTTTCACAATATTCCGTAACTCAGTTTCGTGGACAAACTGGAGCGTAGCTATACTAGTACGGCTGTGATTTGTGCCTTGTTCTAGTGTTTAATAATTATACAATTTTATGTGTATTTGCTCATTTTATATGTAGTTAATTCTTTGTTTAAACAGATTTGCGTATTAGACTTTTTTTTAATAATTTTTACTGATTGGAATAAAACTGGTGAGAATGTGAAATAATTAATTAGGAATCGGTGCCTTTTTTGTTTAGTTAGTTTATATAGAAAATACAGAAAAATAATAAATTTTATCATTTTTTGCAATTGCACCAATTTCCAAATCTATGTGTGCCAATCGTTGCTATTTATGTGAAAGGTATAATTTTAATAAAAACAAAAAACGTTTTTATTCTTTGAAATCTGCTGAAAAACTACAATAAATTTGTATATAACAAAGAAACTCAATTTAATCATTAAACATATATTTTACCTATTTTGCGTGCTTGTACAATAGAATCCTATAATAAACTAATCTATTAATTTAGTTTGATAAAAATAGCCTATTGGTTGGTTTTAATAATATAAATTAGCTGTGCTATGCAGTTGACCTATGTTTATTAGCCGATAAGATGCGTCATAAAATTTACTAAAATACGATAGGTCCTTAGTTACTAATAATTTTAAAGTATATTATTATTTACTTGTTTATAAAATAAATATCTAATATCGATATAATGTGCTTTCTAAAGGATTAACGAGTTGTTTCAATTCATTTTTAAATTTTTTAAATATATATATTTTTTGGATTCTAACGATTAAACAAAACGATCATTAAGCATGTTTTCATTGTGAGGGAAAGATTTTTTTTTTATTTTTGGATAAATGTCTGTCTCGCAGGAAAAGTTGTTTTTCCATAAAACAGCGTCACTTAGGTACACGTTGTTTAATGTAATTTTAATTTATTTCAGGAGGCATTGCGTGTTGAGTGGCAGAACTCAACGCCGCGCCTTGCCTGTAGGGGATTCAGATAACCATAAAATATAATTTTTTGCAATATAGCAATGTAAAATGTATTGCCTATTATATATAAAATTGTATAAAAAAAATATTTTCAAAAATTAAAACAAAACGGAATAGAGAACTTAAATCTTTAATTATAAAATTTAAGTTATTTATTTTCTTGTAAAAATTAACTAAGATATTTATTATAATTTGTACACAGCTAAAAATAACTATCCAATATCAATTATAAGAACAATTTATGAACAAATAAATAAGGCAATTTTCATTTATTATTTTATTGATAGCAATGTCCTTTTAAAATATTAATCAAGGTAGGGTACATAAATTAATTGTATGGGTACTCTGTACTGAACTGACATGTGTAATTTTACGAGTATACCTACTAATTCTATATGACAACTAGTCATCTCTTTTATCATTTAAGTACGTATATTCAAACAATATGAAGAGTTTGTACGAACATATTGGTTATATATATGTAGTAGGGAATATTTAAGTATTAAAGTTTTAAAGAATTATAGGGTGTAAAAAATTTTGTGAGTTATTGTTTAACAGTTTCATCTTCAAAATTTTTACTTTCGATATTATTTTAAAAATCATATATTCTGAAATAATAAATTAAAACTTTGTTTTCAGGTAAAGCACGTACAATGAGTTCAAGTGAATTTAAACTTGAGAGAAATGTGGAGTTATCGGAGGAGACGAAAGCGATTGCTGAGAAAGAACTGAGGGAGACTCCAGAGAGAGTGCGTGAAGCACTTGAGAGGCTCAGAGAACTTCTTAAGGAAGACAAAGATATACACTTCGGTGATGATGACGAGCTACTTACAATGTTGCTGCGTCCTTGCAAGTGGTATCCGGAGAGCGCCTTGGCACTAGTAAGTGTTTTTCAATGTTTTATGTAAAGTTGTCATTAGTGGCTCATGTATACATCATTTAGTATGTATTTTATACATACATTAGTTATAAAATATTAATTAAAAAACAGAAATATAATAAAAATATATTAAAATGTGTATGTTACACATGCATCAGCACCTAAACTTAAAAAAAAAACATAAAATTTTAAGATATTAGATTTTTTCTAAAATAACAAATGAAAATATAGCACCAACTACTGTACTAAATTTAAATAAATGTACGCCAGCAATTCCATAATCATTTTGTACACAGTAGGAAAGTAGATATGCATTTGCGTAACTTAAGATGGTATAGTTTGAGCAACCGTCAACTAAGGCACCTACTGGTATTCGTTTGGTTCGTCCTAGACCTCCATCGCTGTTCTTACTTTTAGGCATGACATAATAAGCAACAAGATTGTTATTTTAGATTAGTGTAATTGATATCTGTAAGTATATATCTAAGCAATCAATGATTAGAGCTTATGTAATAAGTGTTTGTAATTTTATTTATAGTTCACGTTATTTCGAGCTTAGAGAAAGAAAAAACTTATGGGCCGGAAGGTTTGGACGTAATGGATGTATCTTTTACCCTATATCTGAATTAATTATTTCCATTAAAAAGCTAAGGGTGGCGTAGAGTTTTAGTCTTTAGCTTAGGCTTGTTATTCTGTTCTCTACATTTTTCTTTCTCTTCTCCTGTTTAGCGGTATTGCGTGTCATACTGTAGAATTAATTGCCACATTTTGCCTAGTAAGATATTTTAATAAATATAAATACTACTTCGAGTTTCGAGTTACCGACTACGCAATTACGATGTTTTGCTTATATGACTTGAAATATAGTATATTCTATGAAATTAAATATTTTTTATATTTGAGATGTTTATTACCGTGAGAATTATATAGAAAGTAATTTATTTGGGTGAAACTGTTAAATATTTTTTGGTCTTTACTTTTATGGTCAGCATTATATAAAAGTAGATAAGGTCCAAAACTTTTACTTTTTAGCCAGTAAGAGTTTGGATGTTTAGATTTTTTTATTAAAAATCAGTGGTTACCTTTAGATTAATTTAAATAGTTCTTTAAACTTTTTATCGTTAATTAATATAGTAAAAAACTAAATTTTAATTAATAAAATGGATTTAAAAGAAATATAGATGCATAATATTTGTGACTAATTTATTAAAAACATTTTTATAACATTAACTTCAGTCAGTCAGTTTAAATAAATAAAAAAAACATTAAAAAAATATTTTAAGCTATTTCTTCTTGTGGTAAAGAAAAACTTTTATACCTTAAAGCTTTATACAAGAACTTTTGTCACGATGTCTATTTTTATATCGTAGGTATGCGGTGTACCTACCTATGTCTTATTTGCTAAATAACTTTATATTGAACTATACATTTACATTGACACGATATTAGACATGTGCATGCAAATAATTATTTTTATAAGTAGCTTAGAAAGCTAGAGCTTTCATACTTTCTTGAATATTATAGGGTATGAGAGTCATGGTTGAACCGGACTTCAATTTCTCTAAGGAGGGGAATATAATTTAAGTATATAAAATTTATGTCAGCATTTAGATATTTCTTTATGCTTTTTAATTAGTTTTACAGTTGCTAAGGTTATTTTATCAATAAAATTGATAGTTCAGCATTTCGCTTGGAGACAGCGTAAAACTATCAAGTGCTCGCTTTAAAATTATAGGTACATATTTTATTATCGTCATTAAATAGGATTATTTTGATTATAAAATATAACAAATGAATTTAAATGAGGAAGATTAAAAATTCGTATCAGTAAAATATCAGATAAAACAATTAAAATTGATTTAAATGCAAAATATAATATCCTGTATATGTTGTATAAACATATTGTTATCCTATTATTTAACATTTAATAAATAATTTATTTTTTAATGTTTGAGTCGTAGGTTTTTAAATGTGTTCCTTGAATGAAACATTAACATACTAATTTGTTTTATTTCTTTTTAAGGTTAATTAACGTTTTATTTATTCACGTTATATTCAATATGTCTTTTTTATCTTTTACGTAGTATCTAAATGAAAGTCGTCTTCCAGCGATACGTAGAGTAGGTATATCTTTTTGCTAGTTAAAACAAGGTAATAAATATTAAAATAATATTTTGACTAAGAATTTAGATAAAAGTTTAGCTAGGATGCATCTAATTACCAATTAAAAAATACACGTACACACATACAATACACATATACAAAAAAACACGAAAACCGCTTATTGCAAGATTTTGCTACACAAAAAATAAAGATTGGAGAATAATTTACAACAATATAACTATATTTAAGTTTTGTATTGAAAAAAAAAAGTGGTATATAATAGAAATTAACTTTTTTTCGAATGGTAACAACAAGCCAAAGATAGGCTAATGTCCAATGTCAAAGGGCATTGCATCATATCAGCGGCGGCGGTGATAGCGTTATCAACATCGCTGTGTTGACATTAGGGGGCAAGAACAAACTCTGCGCTGTATCGGGCTTCATTGGCAGTAGATGAGACATTATAAGAGATACTTATTATGTATAGGTACCTAACGTGACCATTTTTTTGCTCGGTTCAAAACGGGATATCGGTTTTATAATATTCATATTTAATTATTGTATTAAGAAAGTAATATTTAACTTTTTCATGATTTTAGAGGAATGCTCTTTTTAGAGGTGTGCCTTCGTTAATCTTGAATGCTTTCTTGAATGTTAGACAAAACTTAAGTGCCATTTCGAAAAAAGAGATATTTGTACGTCTCGGTGCCTTGCTCCGGGACACCGGGACACACAAGCTCCGGGACAAACGTATCAGTCACGTTCAAAACGGGACGTCTGGTCACGTTATGTATACCTACTTAGCAATTATATGAAAGTTAAAATTAAAGTAGGTACATGAAATATGATAAATAAATTATATTACTGTATATAACAGTAAAATTATTTATATTTTGCAATAGCCAACGTAGGTAAATATAATGATTTATCGACAAAACACTTCTTGAAGTAAGTGTAATATGAACAGTTGTCCATTAAAGTAAAAATATCTGCTATTCTGACTTTGTCGCCGTGTCAAGTTTACATATGTATTGCAAAATATCCGATTGTTGCTTGTTTATTGTAAAACTATGTACGAGGCTGTTTTCAAAATTATACATTTTAATTATTTTTTTTAAAGTAAATAATCCTTAATTATAGGTTTTAGGCTTACAGACGATAATATTTAAAATATTTATATTTATAAAACCAGATGTTATATAATTAATCACGCCCGGGGCAAAATACTATTACAGCGCCCCCCACATAATTTCATACGTATGTTTAAATAGTTTTGCGGACTATTTGGCGCCCCTTTATAAGCGGCACCCGGGGCATGAAGCCCCCCTTGCCTCCACCCTCCACTACGCCACTGATTAAGGCCTTCCCTTTTTTAAGGAAATCCTTAGTGCCTTTTAATCAAAGGAAATGTTTATAAGTAAATATTAATAAGCTTTTCTATATAAATACCCAAAGATATCAGATACTATAGCAATGATTGTGTTAAGGAAACTATTAATACCAATTACAATTACTAAATAACTTAAATAAGATTAGTTTAGTGCACTTTGTACACTACACTATGTTATCTCTGTTTTGTTTATCACAACTGATAGTAGTTGACCGAGGCTTGTCTGATAACCGAGATCCGGTGTCCGGACGTTAGAAATAGAAAATAAAGAAATTGTTATTGTTATTTTTATTTTTAAATGTTATTAATGTTTTTAGGGTTCCGTACTTTAAAAAGAAAAAAAAACGGAAACCTTATAGAATCGCTTGTTGTCCGTTTGTCTGTCTGTTAAGATAATTTATCTAGAGATCACATGGAGATATTAAGTTAAAATTAAAATCGTATGTTTAGGTCTATGATTCCTCGAAGCACAGAAAAAATTAAAGTTCGTTGACTTAGAAGACAACGGAAAACCTATATGGTACTTCTTACGGACCTACAGTTATTAAATTTGGTACGAAGTGAGAGCTTACAATACAAATAAAGGAAAAAATCCGAAAAGTGATCATTTATATGTATTTCATAGAAAAATATAATTACAAACTTATATTTGTAGTTCATTTCATACACGATGAATGCACACTTAAGTTTGTCAAATTTTATAAGTTGTACTTTGCTAAATTAGGTACTATGCGATGGGCGAATTCGACTCGCACTTAACCGTTTTTTATACATTAGACTAGACAAACTTGCAACAAATAATTTTCCATATTACATAGGTAATGAGGGAACTAAGTTAGCAAGAAAATTGTTGTCTTATATAACTTGTTGCTATACATTATTGCTTAACATTGGTATCGAGAAGCGTGGTAGGTGCCTGTGCATTTACATAATTTCATATTTTTAATTTTAATTTTTATTTTTAATTCACGTAATATAGTAGATATATATAGTAAATATATTCAATTGATTTTTTTTCCTAATTTTCTCTGCCAGAAATTTAAAAACATGAAATTTGAAACCGTGCCTTTTAAAACTCTTATTTATTTTGATTTGAGTCTATACAGCAAAACTATATATATTTGAAAATAATATAATTTAAAAAACTATTTCATTATTTTTTTGTAGTAAACGTCTCGTTTATAAAGCTATTGATTATAAGTGAGATGGATTGATAAATTCTACTCAGGTAGACTTCTACTGCTGAAAACTAACACCTTGAATATAAAATTGAAACCACATCGATCTAGTCAGAAAGTTTATTCCAAAGTAGACGGCGCGTTCTTCCTGCATTTTGCAATTATTTGTTCGTTTTCATTTAATTGCTGTTTAAATAAATAAAGAAAATATATTTGAAAAAGATGTAGGTAATATGAACATTTAGTGACTTATCCCACAAACAAAAAAAAATTGAACAGATGTCCATGACATAAAAGTATTTTATAAACGATAGGAACATTTGAACTAGATATATAAATAAAATATAATGTAATAGAGTGAATTAATAGCAAGATTCTTTTTTTAAAGTTTTTTTTAATTTCATGTGCCCATAGGCAGTGCTACTTAGCACTTCTTATCAATTTAAGAAATATTGCATATGAGGTGGAAATCCAACGACCCAGTTTACTTAACCAAATCAGAGCAATTTTTTTTTAATTAAACAAAAAGAGGATTGAACCGTAATATAACTTCACTAAAAAGTTTATTAATTATCCAACGTATTAAAATGCATCGTATATAGTGCCTCATTGAGATTTATAAAAAAAAGTTCTAATATAAATTAATTGATTCCGTGAATTTGTCACTGTAAATTTATCAGTTTATTAGCACCTACATATAAATTATGCATTTCATTTTTTCTCCATTTTCAATGATACCCTCAAATTTGAATTTAGAAAAATTATTACCTTTAGTTGTAGAAATTCAAAATAAAAGGATAAGATCAACAACTTTAACATCGGCTAACCGGCTAAGGTGTGAGAGACAATTTAGTAGACGGTTGCTAGTCGCTAGTCAGCAATCGCGTTGTGTTTATCGCAATCTGTCGTTAACCTGGCTCTTTGGTAACTTTAATGCATGCCGTCGAGCACTGCTTCTTGAGTACGGCACCAGCATAATTATAAAATTGAATTGCACGTTCTGAAGGTCATTTCGCTTTCATATTATACAGCTATTGTTTTATAAGTGAACGACCTTATTTACTTGCCAATTATATTTACGAACGATTAGAAATTTGTATAATATTTTTAATTTTATTACTTGTATATTGTGGGATAGGCCGAACAAAATTTAGAGATAACTACATTAAAAGTTTGGGCATTTTGGACAAAAGAATCGGCATCAGATTTTGTCTCAGCTGTCGCTCTCAGCTCAAAACGTACTAATTCCATCAAAATGATCCTATTTTCTGCAATTCAATCAATTTATCTATGCGTATTTCATACCATCATTATGTTCCAGCGAAGATATCTTTAGAAAAGTACGCGGAAATCATCGCATTTACATAAATGGCATAAAATTTCATTGTTTATTTAAGTTGGCCTTTGTGCATAATGAAATAAATTACTCACCAGTAACTCGATTATTGCTAAGTTTCCACATTATCAAAATTAACGAGGAAATCGAGGCCAGTCGTGGCGCAGTAAGTAACGTAACGGAAGTGTATTGACGGGAACGGAATGTCTCCCTCTGCCTACCCTGCTATGTGCGGGATACAGCGTGAAGCTTAAAAAAAACAAGGAAATCGTGCGCATTATGTATAAATTGCCAATGTAAACGGTTCGCATGTTATGATAACACAACTTAATAATAACATCGCTTTGTAATACTCGTATCAGTTGTCAATATTTTTTGTTTTAAAACAAAGCAGCTGATGGTATAACTTGTTTTACAAATACTTGAAAATGTAGGGGAAATATCGACTGCATTTTGTTTATTTGCAAAAAACTATAGGAGAATTATAAAAACTTTTAATGGCGGACATTTAAATAATACCATTTTTTGTTTAGCAACCACTATGAAATATATACTTATAATTATGAAATTTTGCTAACGACGCTAATTTAAGCTTCTTGATGTCTATCATATAACGATTACTAAGTATGGACAGACACGCGAATTTGAAAAGGTGTGTAACGAAGGTCTCATCACTATTTTAGCGAATAATAATTTCCAAATAAATGTTACAAGTTTTATAATAATTAACCACCATCGATATCGGTGATGGGGAAAGGAGTGTCTTAACACTAGGTGCCCTCTGGCTACCCTGCTCTATGCGGGATACAGTGTGAAGCTACAACATCTTTAATATACCTATTAACGTATAATTAATATTTGTGTTTTTTTAAGTATTTGTATTTATTTTCTAGATGCATCGGATCGCAGAGTTTAAACGCGACAATGCGAGCCTCTTGGATGGGTTACTTCCAGATCAGGAAAAAGATGCTTTTCTTGACCATAAAGTTGTGAACGTTATGAAAGGACGTGACGACAAAGGAAGGAGAGTGCTCATGGTTAATGTCGGAGGTGAGACAAATGTATTAATTCCTGGATTGTTGTTAGAACTTTATAACTTGGGCTAGTAGACGTAATAGAAAATCAAGATGTTACGTATTAAATTCTTATATTTTTTTTATATAAATAAAATGTACTGCAATCATATTAGCTAATGAGTTAAATGATGGCAGGCGCTAAATGTAGCTTAAAGTTGATTTTTGTAATAAATTATCTATATTAGCACTTTATAATTGTTTAGTAACTAAGTGTAATAGTTTTGGTTTGTACATGTTAAATGCATATAATTATAGTTACGATTGTTGTACGGAGACACATAGGTATTCATTAATCTTTATGATCTATTCAGTTATCTGCCATCAACTTTAATTACTAAATAAATGTTATTTATTTAACGACTTATGGAGTTTGCAAATGTTAAACAGAATGGTTGTCCATCAAATACTGTTTAAGACTGAAATTAAAATTAAGTAGCCTGTAAACATATAAACGACAATTTTATTAGTTCAATTGAATAATGTTGTTTTGTGTAATGATAATAAATAAACTACAATTTTAGGGACATGGGACCCTAAAAAGGTGACAGCAGATCAGCTGTTCAGGCTGTTCTACTTAATCCATGAGGCAGCGATGCTAGAACCTGAATCTCAAGTGCGAGGTACCGTCGTTATTATGGACTTCCACAACATGGGTTGGAGTCAGGTGCGTTATTTTGCTATAATTATGTTTTTAGTTGATGAATTGCATAAAATAAAAAAAAACTATATACGTTACTTTATCTTAGTTAGTTACTTTATCAATTACAATGGACTTGTACCTACATCGATTTAATTTGGGAAAAGATATTATTACAGGTATTTAATATTTGATTTCTTATAAAAATATCTTAGAAATCCTAAATAAAATATATTTATTTTTAAATGATGTAATATATTTGAAATTATGCTAATCTACAGAAGACAACAGAGTATAAATAAATGTGACTACAAGAATATGTTAATAAGTATATAGATATTTATTAAAGAACACTACTGC
>FAPJ01010652.1:0-11271 GCA_001485985.1 Heliconius ethilla aerotome | reverse complement strand
ACTGACTGGAGTTGGGCCTCACCCAGATCCTAAAATCCGTCTGTCTGCTGTTGCAAAGATATTAAAGACTGCTCCGCATCCTGACCATCCTAGAAATGATGTCAATGTGGTTAAACAACCAGTAGATGTCTTGAAGCTTCTTTTCATTCAGGATCTTCGAGAATTGCAAACTAAAATCAATGAAGCCTTAGTTGCCGTACAAACAGTTACAGCTGACCCTCGTACTGATACAAAATTGGGAAGAGTTGGAAAGTAAATCATGTAAAAAGATATTTATTTGAAATCAATATTAAGGATTCACACTAAAAGGCTGATCCTGAATCATTCTCAATCCTGTATAAATCTCGATATTCAAATTACTGTTTGGGTTTTAGTTAGAATATAGGTTGTTTTTTTAGGAAAATAATTTACCAGTAAGAGCAGCTCTTGAGTGTAAATTGTGTCTAAATCTATCATAATGATCTTATTTGTCTTAAATAATTATTATTGTGAGTGTAACTAAATCTTAATATACAAATAACCAATAAGATGAACTACATACTGTATTGTGTATTTTAATCTTAAAATAAACTAAGGTTTTTTTACAAAAATAAACCAAATTATGATTTTTAATAACTTTTATTTACTTTAACAGGATTCTTTGTTTGAATAGAAATGCAACTGTAATACCTGGCATTTTGTGTAAGCAAGTTTAAAATACCAACAAAAATGAACACATTATTGCATCATAATATTTAAGTATTGTAGAATAAGTCTTGCATATAAACTTAGCTATTATACACTTTCATACCAACCAGTAATCTAAACTACAAAGAACATTCTATAATATAAACAACTAAGATTAAAGTTCCATTCAATGCATGCCACCACCTTTCTCAAGCATCTGTGCAAATCTGTTGGTAATTAGTAAAGAAACGTCAATGAATCTCTCCACACAATTTGTAATGCAGGTTTCCGTTCTGGAATCTAATTTGGATCCAGGTTTATCAACACACTTATCCCAACAAAAATCGTTGAATTCATGGATCTGAAACAAAACGTTTTTAAAAACAAAGAGGTTTAAAACAGTAAGTTCCCCACTTTTCGTCTATTTTTCAAAAGTGGCGAAACTCAACACGGTATTTTAAAAGACCTTGTTGACCGAGCGCGTCCAGAACCCACAATCGTTACTTTACAGATAGACGAATAGCCGCTATAGAATAAAAAAAAATGCATTAACATTATATGAAATTTATTACTTGTGCATGAAACTGTGCCTTCTGCTTTTCTACCAAAAGAAAATCTTGAAGTTCAGAATCTCCAGCTTTGCCAGTAGAAAAATCGGGTAAATCACTCATATTGACAGTTTATTATGTTAAATATGTTTATTGTAGTATATATTTTCTTTTAAGCTTTTTATTGAAATATCCTTTCGAATTTAAAGTTTTTAGGTTATGGTAAGACTTCTTTGATCACAGAGCAGACCACAGATTCGTAATTTCCAGGGCTGTCAAAACTGATACAAAATTTTCATTCAGGGGTGTGGAACACAGTCCAGTATATTATACAGAGTGTTTTTGTCAGCACCACTGTAAATGAAACCACAGTTTTAACTACTTTATAAAAGCCTAATACAACAAAAAAAAATTTACCCAAAAATGAAAAAGTAATGTTTTGAAAACCAAATAAATAAAATAATTGTCGTTGTAAAATAAAACGCCATTTGTCAAGAACAACGCACGCAAACATAAACCTATCAAATTGACACCGTCACATACGCCTCATTCTTTAATAGTAGTATTTTTATAGTAGTAAGTGTTCAAGTTATTATTACCTATGCATACTGCCTCACACGAAATATTGATTGTTGAGGTATCTTGATTCTTGATTAATTTCTTTAAGTATGAGCTTAAAATATTTCATCCTATATGCTGTTCCCGTAAAAGGCGCGCTGACGCTTCCAGCCTGTATATGTATGTTGTTGTATGCCTGTATATGTATGGTGAACTATAAAACGTAATTGAATCTAAGAAACATAGAAATATATGCACAGTATTTTTTAAATTTGTAATTCCATCTCTCCTGTTGGCTGTTACACCTAAGTTTATTAGCATTTGTAATTTTTCGTTCCCATCTTTCCACTTTTTTAAAACTGCACTGGATACATACTGCTTACTTCTGAGGTAGTCACTACTTACAAGTTAACTTACGTACCCAACCTAAGGTTACGTCGTACATACACATAGATCTTTCAAACTATGCTATAGAATATGATGGGGTTTTATTATGAAATATTAACCCTTGCATGCCGGGAATATCGATTTGTAATGTGATATCTCATAAAACATATTTTTGTGTGCATAAGTATCATAACGTGTAATAACGAAGATCCTGTAGACCAAGCAGGTGAAGCAGGTGAAGCAATACACTAGTTCAAACATTTATAAAAAGTAAAAGAATTAAAGAAGAAATTAAGAATTAAAGAGAAAAAAATAAAAAAATATTTGTTACAAATTATTTTTATTTATAAAATTAAGCATTTTGTCTTTCAGTGTCTTGCTCTTGTCTTCTGCAAATATATAGTCACACGCCGTTAGGCTTAACCTTGCAAGCTTTGAAGGCTCAATACCAAAAGTCTCAGCGCATATACGATATTCCTGAGATAGAGACGTGGCGAATACTCCTTTGTCATCCGTCTGAAAAAAAAATAACAGATATCAAAAACAAATTTAACTGTATGTTTTTATATCACAATAAAAACGTATACTTACACATAGAATTATAGGTATATTAGCATCGTAAAGTTCTTTGAAATGATGTGAGTTATAATCAGGAGTTGATTTTGTATTCACATTACTGGTCAGACATACTTCTAAAATTTATATTTATTTAAAATTTAAATGTATATAAGTTATGTGATTAAAGGGAATTAGTTATATGAATAAATTGATCTTACAGAAGGGAATGTAGACATGAGCTAGTGTCAAGACACTCTACCAAGACCAATTTTCTGGTTTCTGCCAATTTAAAGGCATTGTTTTATACAGTGAAACTGAATGCCACACTTTTTACTAATAGAGTGGGGAAACCATCACATTTATAGTCTGATGCTGTCCCTGCATGCAATTATGACTTCAATAAAAAGATGATAATGTAAGAATATTTTTTTCTTCCATTTCTTACCAACAGGTGTACGTAACTTGCATAGCATTTCCCATGTAGCATCATTGCCACCATACCTTTGATGAATACAAACACCATGGCCAATCCTGTCTGGTTTAAATTTCAACATTGCTATAACTTCCTGGGGGTTACATATTTCTCCACAGTGTAATGTTACCTAGAAATAAAATAAATCACTAAACTATTAATGAAATGGCATTGAGTTCCACCATTCAACATGCAATGTCTCAGGATGAGAAGAATGGAGTGTCTTAATACTATGTTCCCTCTACCCACTCTGTTATATATGAAATACAGTATAAAGCTAATAAAAAGCATTCATAAAACATAATTAAGTAATTCTCATCATAACATATCTATGATTATAACAGAAAGAAGTCTTTAAATAATCTTAATACTTTTAAGCCAGCTTGTCTAGCTTTAGTAAGTGCTGGTATAAAATCTTGAAACTTTCCAACAGCTGGGTTACCACTCAGTTCAATGCCAACCACTAGATCAGGAAACTTTTTATGATACTCTATTGCTATATTTGCTATGCCTTCAGCCTCTTTTGGAGGATTATTTCTATTCATTGATATTATAAGGCATGGTATCAGGGTTGAATTTGTGTTCCTGTAAAATTTATCTATATTAGTATAGAATATTCTTTTAAAGTAAGAATTAATCATAATATAGTAAAAACATATGTATTATAAAAGTAATACATAGAACCCTTAATTTTACTCACTTTAAAGTTTCTATTATTGTTTCAACATATTTTTTACTATTCATATATGGAGTATCACGTGGAGTACTTCTTAATTCAATATAACAGCAACCATCATCTTCGAATTCTTTAAGAGTCAAAGATGTTGCTAATGCAAGTGTTTCAGGTGTACTGGTTAATGCGTGAGCAATACTAAAGACCTGAAAACAACTGGGAAAATAATTAATATTAGAGACTTTAAGCAATTGGTACAGTAAATAAGTATTTGTTTAAATTCATATATAATACTCTGATAGGTTTCTTGTGTCACCAGAACCTATTTGAAATTCATCTAAGAATGCATTGGATTTGTCTGTCATTCCTGAATCTGCAAGATGTCGTTGTAGTTCTAGCATTGTCGAACGACTCAAGGAACCATTTAAATGGGCATGTAATTCCTGGAAAATAACAAAATTATTTAAATTATTTTTGATTTACCCAAATATAAATAGTATAAGCTATTATATACTAACAATTTTAGGCAATTCACGACAAAAGCTGTCGAGGTCCATTTTGTATTTTAAATCGACTGACAAAATACTTTACGCAATTATTTATTATCAAAAGTTTTTTAAATTTGAAATAATTGACAAATCAAATATATAGACATAAAACGACAATTATGACAATGACAATTGAGATCGTACTGTCATCTAGTGGTATAAAATGTAAATCTTATCAAAGTTTGTGGAAAGTATTGTTGACTATCATTAATCTGTTGTCGATGATGAAAGTCTTGAGCATTATTTTTTTTACTAAGATCAAAAGCAATGCCACACAAAGCAAGGCGTACAGTAGAATATATATTATTTTGATGTATAAAAAATATATGTAAGTAGTTTAATAACGAATAATACTTTGTTTAGATAAAGAATATATATATAGCTATGAGTTATAAATTGAGATATAATATATAACAACAGAGTTTTTATCATATAAATGTAGCTTTCATGTCAACACTAAACTATAATAAAGTTTAAATATAGTATAGTAATGTCTGTAACGAATGAAACCAATAACCAATCCAAACCAAGACTCAAACCGTTCGTTCATAATGTGTCAAAGAAATGTCAAAGTGTCAAAGATGGAAAGAGAAAACTATATACAACGTTTTCCTTGTTTTTGTCACATATTCAATATTCAATTAATCTGTCATAATTTAGATATTTTTTAAATATATTTATTATACTTCTTTATGCAGTGTGATATTACATGAAAATAGTGATATGAGTAATTTATGTCTTTAAATGAATTTTATAAATTAAAATTTTTCTAAAAATGTCTAGGATATTTCTTTTAATAGCTTTCCTATCTGTTTTTATAATAAAAAGTGAACAAAATACTCCAATAGTCATAACTACATGGAATTTCGTTAATTCTACTATCGCCGGTAAATATTTCAATTTTTTATAAACATTTTAAATTGTTTTAGTAAAATATGTATTTAAAAGTAGTTATAAACTATTTATTTATATTCTATATTATAACTTTTAGCTTGGGATATTTTAAGTAGAGGTGGTTATTGTCTTGATGCTGTAGAGCAAGGGACTTCTTTGTGTGAGGAACAACAATGTGATGGTACTGTAGGCTATGGAGGAAGTCCAGACGAAGATGGAGAAACTACATTAGATGCCTTAATAATGGATGGGTTGATAATTTTAACCTTTATTTTAATTTGTTTTAACTACTATAATCTGTTCTATAATCATATAGAGGCCGTAATAATGCCGCCATGGCGCAGCGGCATAGCATTTGACTGTAACTGTAGAAGCAACTGTTGTAGGTTCATTTCCCAATTTATTTTTATTTTGTTAGAAACGAATACAAAGTGCAGTGTTGATTTCTGCTTCTGCTTAAAATGCAATGGCTTGAAAGTTGGGCAGTAAACGGGAAACAAAATGTTTTATCACAAGGTCTGTTTGTCTACCCTCCTGAATGCATTCTATTTTCTTAAAGCTTAAAGAAAACGCTAAACAATATTCCATTGATCTTTATTTATTTTGAAATTCTGTAGGAGGACAATGAATGTTGGTGCAGTTGGTGCTTTAAGGAGAATAAAAAAAGCAGCTTCTGTAGCTAGGAAAGTTCTAGATCATACAAAACATTCAATACTTGTTGGTGAACTTGCTACCCAGTTTGCTGTAGAAATGGGATTTAAGGAACAATCTCTATCGACACGGGAATCTAAAGCTATGTGGTTGAAATGGTACTATAAAGAACAATGTCAACCTAACTTTTGGATGGTGAGAGTTGAAATAATAATTTATAATATACCCATTTATATTGCAATTTATAATACTTTAAAGATAATTGATGGCTGATTTCAAATATGATAGTGTGATAGTTGTGAGTTACATTTTCGATTCATGAAATTAGTAATCCCTCTAAAAAAATTTTTTTCATCAAGTAGTTTATTTGTGAAGTTAGCAAGTTGAGCAACAATACATTAAATCTTAGCGGAAGTGCAGAATGGAGTAACTTTATACATTACCATGCTATGTGTGGGATACAGTGTAAAGCTGAAAATAAATTATATATATGTATGAAATTATATTAATAATATGAAATAGTAGTAATATTTTAACAACATGAGAATATCTCAAGTGTTTCAATGTCATTTTATCTTATCACAGAATGTGACACCTGATCCTACTAAGTCTTGTGGGCCATATAACAAACTAGATATATTTACAAGTAAGAATTACAGAAATTATAACTTCACCCCTCTGAAAGCAAACAGATTTAATCATGATACAATTGGGATGGTAGCGATAGATGGCAATGGTGATATAGCTGCTGGTACATCAACAAATGGTGCAAAATACAAAATTCCCGGGTGAGGAACAATAACATTCAAACACAAATGCTGTTTTTCTGTCAGCTTCATGCATTTTCATATATCACAGTGTAAGCAGAAGGAACTTAGTCTTAGAGACTCATTTTGGTCATTTGTTGAATTTCTCTCATTTTGAAATTTGAAAGAGTGGCAATTTGTTCTCATTTGTCTAGAAATTACGTGTTGAGTGGTGGACGTGGAACTCAATGCTACACACTGTTTATCTGAGCATACGGCAGGTTAGGGAGAGGAAACTTAGCGGTAAAACACTCCATTCCCCACTTTCCGCCGAATTCTGGAGGCATCACTTGTGGGATTGTTGTATCACATTTTATAAAAATGGCAAATAATAACACATTTTTTGTAATTGTTTATAACTGTATATAAATAATCACATTTTAATTAATTGGTTATAACTTTTGATAAAAAAATATTTTCAGTCGAATTGGAGATTCCCCAATACCAGGCTCTGGGGCTTACGCTGACAACACAGTGGGTGGTGCGTCAGCTACTGGCGATGGAGACATTATGCTCAGATTTCTACCAAGGTATTTCCATATTTGATATTACTTTAAGCAGGGTAGGCCGAAGGAACCTTGTGTTACAAAACTCCATTCCCACGTACTGAGATACATCGCGTTTTGAGTAGCGGATCTGAACGCCGCGTTTTGGCTACCTGAGCGGGGAATTAAAAATAATTTAAGTATAATCATTGCCTATAATGGGGATCGAACCCACAACAACGACAAATGCACTTATAATATACATAACTTATTAGTAGTAAGTTACTTACTCTAAGTAGGACACAAGAATTTATTTAATTTTACTTGCAACTTATGAAGATTAGCAGAAGAGAACTTTGGGACTCAAATGTAACCTTTTAACGAAAGTCTAGCCTTATGGTAATTTGCAAAAAGTTTAATTGAATAAAGATTTATTTTTTAATTTGATTCATTGTATGTTTTCAGTTTCCTTGCA
Organism: Heliconius ethilla aerotome; assembly: GCA_001485985.1. Lineage (NCBI taxonomy): Eukaryota > Metazoa > Arthropoda > Insecta > Lepidoptera > Nymphalidae > Heliconius > Heliconius ethilla. The sequence goes on along the minus strand of FAPJ01010652.1, from coordinate 3,550 downwards.
GTAGAAGAAATGAGAAGAGGTGCTTCACCCACAGCAGCTGCAAGAACTGCAATAAATAGAATTGCAATACACTATCCAGATTTCATGGGAGCAGTTGTAGCTTTAAAAATCGATGGGACATATGGTGCAGCCTGCCATGGCTTAGGGGACGAGCCATTCCCTTTCGTTGTACAAGATGTTACAATGGAAAAATATGAAGTTAAAACTGTGAATTGTTCGTGGCCATCACATTAATTTTTAGAACAATCTTGAAATATATTGTGAATAATTATATTTATTTAAATAATGTTTGTTTTTATTTCATTCTTTTATTTAAATCTTTTATAAAGGGCGTTCAGAAATGTTCTACATGTTTTTAAGATTTAAAATTTAATGTTATTGATAAAAATAGCGAATAAACTGCGTGTTTTTGTCAGCACCGTTTTAAATGAAACTACAGTTTTAACTACTCTGTAAAAGCTGTATATAGCAAATATATAGAAGAGGTTGTCGTGGCCCAGGGTTACAAAAGTGTAACTGTACCGTGATGATTGTGGGTTTGATCCCCACTCAAAGGAATGATTTATAATTTATTAATATTTTCATTTCTTCGCTCTGGTAACAGGGCAAAAGCCCGGCGTTGAGTTCCGCCACTCAGCACGCAATGCCTCGAGTAATTTGGCGGAAAGTGGGGAACGGAGTTTTTAAGTGGTTTCTTCTGCCTGCCTTGCTGTGTGCGGAATACAGCATGATTTTTTTTATAGGAATTTAGTATTAATGTAAATATCATGTAATGTAAATATAATACATTTTGCCAACATACATAGTAACTAATTTGCGAGTATTTTATATATATAAATAAATATAAAATTATTTGAATACAATAAGAATTATATTCAGTAATATCTTTGTCTTATTATTGCCTTAATAATGTCACAGACTGTTTACGTAAGATCATACAAATTATGTGTACAACTGTATAATAATGTCGTACGTTTATGTAAATTTCAAAAATTTTCTTGTCTTTTATTTACCTACTACTTCGCGATTTAAAATCATAACTTATTAACATTACGTAAAATTATACAAATCGACGGCGAAGTACTGGCAACGCTCTATTACACTAAGAGAGTAACTTTCGTGAATGCTTGAAAATATCTTCTATTTCACTATATCTTTTACATTAATACATAATATGATATTAATTTAGTCACATATTTTAAGAATAAAATCATATTAATTGTAAATAATTAAAAGTACATGCTTTTTTTAAATCTCCCGCGTTTTGCGGAGTCGACAGAAGTTAGTTAGAAAGCGATAACATAAATGACTTCGTTCTTTTAATTGAGTGAATGAGTTTATAGTGAACGACACTGAGCTAGGTATTTTGTTCGTTCATCAACGAAGCCACAAGCTTCGGCCATTTTGAATTTGACCGTCTTATCGATCTCACGGTTCAACGTAAGTGCTCACTATTCACTAATTTATTTTAGTTATTTAAGTTATTTTTGTAAAATTATTATAAATTAATGTGATTTGGTTTGTTTTTATATGATTTGATTTATATTAAGTAGTATCTTTATAATTATTAGATTACTTTATGTTCTAACCTTTTTCCACGTGGTACTTTTTAAATGATGAGACTTAAAATCAATTTCATTCGTGGTATCTACCATAGTGTTTACACTGTGATGGCCATAACGCGTCTGATTAAAATATTATTTTTTATATAGTTATATTCCTTTTAGCAATATCTAATTTATCAAACTATTTTCTAGAATGGCGGACGCAGCTCCAGCCGGTGGACGTGGGGGTTTCCGCGGTGGCTTTGGATCACGTGGTGGCGATAGAGGCCGTGGAGGACCTCGTGGCCGTGGGCGCGGTCGTGGCCGTGGACGCGGACGCGGAAAGGAAGACCAAAAAGAATGGGTTCCCGTAACCAAATTGGGCCGTCTCGTTAGAGAAGGCAAGATAGACAAACTTGAGAGCATTTACTTGTTCTCTTTGCCCATCAAAGAGTTCGAAATCATCGATTTCTTCCTGGGCGCTTCATTAAACGATGAAGTACTCAAGATTATGCCTGTACAGAAACAGACACGTGCCGGTCAACGTACTCGTTTCAAGGCCTTCGTCGCTATTGGAGATAACAACGGCCACATTGGTCTCGGTGTTAAATGCAGCAAGGAAGTAGCAACTGCTATCCGTGGTGCTATCATCTTGGCTAAACTATCTGTACTTCCTGTACGCAGAGGTTACTGGGGTAACAAGATTGGCAAGCCTCATACTGTACCATGCAAGGTAATTTGTTTTACATTATATTAATAAGCTTGATATTATATTAATTAAATTATAATAATAAGTATATTACATACTTTTTACATTTAAATGATGAAAATTAACAAACATTTCATTCGTGGTATCCTCTTGAGGCAAGTCCTATGAAGCGCTGTTGCGTCTGATTCACTGTGAAGAAAAAAACTTTAAACATGTTAATATAACAAAAGCTAAATCCAGTTTTATCTAAATTTTCAGGTCACTGGCAAGTGTGGTTCAGTAACTGTACGTTTGATCCCAGCTCCCAGAGGTACCGGTATTGTGTCAGCTCCAGTTCCTAAGAAACTTCTTCAGATGGCTGGAGTCCAGGACTGCTACACTTCTGCTCGAGGCTCCACTGGCACTCTTGGAAACTTTGCAAAGGCCACATATGCAGCCATTGCCAAGACCTATGCCTATCTTACACCAGACTTGTGGAGGGATATTCCATTGACTAAGTCACCATACTCTGAATTCAAAGTCTAAATATAACAATGAATAAATGTTTTTGACATCTGATCCTTTTTTTATTGTCCAAAATAAGTTTGTATGATTACATTTTGATAAGTTCGAGGCCTTCTTAATTTTTTCAGTGCTTCTTAATGTGCTAAGAAGCATATTAAGAATTTTATTGGTAATTTTGCACTATTATATTCACAATTCATTACTATTAACTGACTGCAGTTTAAAAAAAACATCCTGCACAACAGTAAGCAGCTTGCCTTTGGTATTTGGAAAATTGCATGCTAAGTCCAAAGAATGTTTCAGTCCTCGTGAAGTTGCGCCACTGCCCCTGCATTACAATATTCTATCATAAAACAATGTCAAATTTATCACAAGTAACCTATTAGGGCTATTAAAACAAGTAAATTAAGCAATTTAAGCTTATATCTTAACATATAAAGCCAAATTCAAAATATTCTCAACTCATATAGATTATTATAAGCACTTGAATTGTCGAATGCACATAAATAAACTAAAAGCTACCACCAGTTCGAAAGGCAGTTCTGCTGAGAAGAGCCAGCAAGAAACTCAACAGTTGCACTTTTTAAAGTCAATGTTATAATTTAATTATTACAAAGCCAACTTATGTTGACGTTTCTTTCTGCAATTCATTGCAATATCTAAAGAAACAACATGATCATTCCATCTTTTCCTTCAGTGTCATGTAGCTTGCACGAAGCAGGGTAGACAGAGAGAGGAAGCCTGGAGACATTGCATGCTGAGAGGCGGATACCAAAGCATAGAAATGAAAATA
>FAPJ01010651.1:0-14368 GCA_001485985.1 Heliconius ethilla aerotome | reverse complement strand
GGGATCAAACTCACAACCAGTCGAGTTTACACTCACTTTGTGCCCCTGAGCTACGACTGGCCTCAAGCCTTTTTTTAATGTCAAATATGTATTAAAATTAATGTTTATTAAAACAAGAAATATAAAACAGTTACACGTGTATATATGTGTAAAAAATGAATTTGAACCCACGACCACGCAGTTTTAATATATTTTTAATGTCGATAATATAAAAAAATCAGTTGAAAATCTGGGACACATAAGCATATAATTTTAAGTAGTTTAATATTAAATAAATGCACAGTTATGAGTAGGTAATGTACGCCGATAAGAATTATTTTATTTGCGTTATTACGACTAATTTCTATTAAAAGCACGCGACATTTACATAGTGCAGATACGTAATAATGTAAAAAAGTCCTTAAATGTTTTAAACTATAAAATTGTATTTAAATTGTATTGTACATGTAAATCTTTTATAAATAAGAAACTTAAGTTATATTAAAATTAACATAAAGTGTGGAAACTTACGCTGGCACAAAGAAGCACACGGACATTTTGTCTTTGAAACGACGAGAGCACGGCTTAAGATAAAAACTGTTCTTAATTTATTTACATCCAAATATCTAAATATTATTTAGTATTGCAAATGAAAACATTAGCCGCGGCCAAAGTTATTAAAAACACAGTAACCAATAATCACTGTAATATTGGGAGATCTCCAATCACCAATTACTGAAAATGCGCCACTTCCACGATTCGTCCGCCGATGACCAGTCACAAGCTTGACGTAACGACGGTGTTGCTATATTTCTAGTAAAAATATTTATTAAGATAATGTTCATATTAGATATATCACTTATATTAGAATGGGAATATTTTATTTTAATATTTTATTATGTAATATTGATATATGCGTAAAAATATTTATTAAATGTATGTAAATTAACTCCGAAGAAGAATTTAGGAGAATTAATATTTAATTCTAAATTAAGTAGCAACATTCACAGGAAATTAAATGAAATGTCATCGACATCGACGATACCATCGACATCGATCGGCGTCTTAGAGTAAAATGGCGGCCGCGGAGATACAAGTTGTAAATCCTTCAAATTTAGCTAAAATAGAAAGGTTCGACTACCTAAATTAAATTAAACTATTAGAATTTTGTTTATTTACTAATATGTGACCATAAATATAAATTGTTAAAAGTTGCTTATAGTTTTAGTGCAATGTTTTGCTATTTAGTTTTCAATGCACTAATTTGTTTTCAGTTTCCTCAATGATCCCAGTTATAAGGAAATTATTGAGAATTCATCCACATTCAATTCGCGACTATGTGCGGAAAGGAGAATGCGAATGCCCTTTATCGACACCCAAACAGGTTGGCAGAATGAAACATACAATTATTAATTAATTTACCATACGTAAACCACACATTAAAAGAAATCCTGCAATACTAATAATTTGATTGATTTATATTTTTTTGTATTAAAGGTGTCGCACAGAGCCATTCCAATTTATTCATGACCAGGAAACAGAGGATGCCAGGTGCCAAAGAAGGCCAAGTCTACACATATCCCGCACAGCGGTATGTTCTTGAAAAATATACGAAATATCTTTCGATTTTAAATTTTTACTTATTTTCGTCTGCTCTTAATTTATGGCGTTCGACCGTGACAATTGAACACTAATGACTTCGCCAATTTCGCTTTGTACGGAGAACACATGTAGGGGCACAGTAAAAAAAGAGATAATTATTAATTTACAATAGGAGAATGCATGTCAGAAAGAGATGCATTTAAAATACGTTCACCTTAAAATAAAAATTACAATATAATATATATGACTATAGGTTATTTTAAATAAAACAATATTATGCATAGCCCGGCATCAGAGTGGAAAAGTTTTACACAGATTGCTGAGTGTGTCTCACAGACCCGATTTTTGGATATAGGTTATTCCAATATTTTATTTATAAAAATGCTCCCAAACGCTACAATCTCTACATACCTTTTTAGCCTCATCCACTGTCATCAACCTCTTCATGCATGCCCTCCAGGGGGTACTCATGCTTTTTACATGACCTTCCCCCATTAGAATCTGATAGAGTAGATAATGGAATATCATCACTATCAGATTCTATAATGTTTTGTTATGTCACTGGGATGACTGTGCAGTCATTCAAATGACAATACAGAACCAAATTCTTGTAAAATAAACAGTAATTGACCGTTCTTCTTTTCCTTGTCAGTCTACTTGCTAATGAGCTGGATCTTTTAGACACAAGCCGGCTGAAAATGGGTTAATTAAGTATGTTAGTGTTTTTTTGACAATTGTTCATTATGTTTCAGATGGCGCAAAGCTCGTCGTCAATACTTGACTATGTCGTCTACAAGATGGGGTTGGGGTGTCGCTGATGCCGCAGACAATATAGGTGAAGGAGAAAACAGTTCAGGTATACCAGATGGCCTCGTTGGGGAAGACAGTAGGGACGGTTCACAGAGTGCAGCTAAGGATGATCCTAAGGTATTATTCTATATATATATTATGGACTACTTGATGATAATTGCATTTTATGGCTTGTAGAAAGTATTTGTTCAGGTTACAATCTTGTGTGACAGCCTCTAGCCATATAGACCATTTTTAGTTATTTCGATTTAACTACTAAATTATACATGTAACCTTTATTACAATGGTTAATATGTTCCCTTATTTTAAAATAAATACATAACTACATTATGAATATGTAAATCTCATTTGAGAAGTTCAAGCATATTGATTCTAGTTTTCTGAATTAGCAAGTTCATTACCACTACATTGTTTCATCATGTATGGATACACACACAATAGCGATTATTCTGAGGCTGAATGTTTGCTCCAGAAGAAACCACTGATCAGATTTTGATACATCAGAATAATACAATTTGTGTTATATTTTGCATAATTATATTAATGAGTATAATATAAAAATAAGTTGAAGTGGGCACAGCTGCTGCTAGCATTCTTTACTTGATGTTTTTATATCATATACATATTTTTATAACATCCAAGTCTCTATTTACTAAGTTTTGTTGCTTAAGCAATTTTTTTTAAAGATATATGTATATACATATACATTCAAGATCTATCTATATTCCAGGAATGGTACTTTGACGAGCTGGCAATGGAAGAAATGGAAACTGGTGAAGAACCCGAAGCTGAATCAGATGAGGACTACTATGATGATACATATGCTAATCGACGTAAACGTCGTGGTGTAGCTCCCACTGGTCCAGGGTCCAGGGGTGGGAGAACAAGAAAGTCACAGCCTGATGATACACCTGTTAAACGAGGGAGAGCGGTTAGTTTTGTTTTGTTGTATGTATAGTGTAAACACCTTATAACCTCAATTGATTCTACATAATGTTGCCGCTACTTTCAATAAAGACAAAAAGTTGATTTATGGTATCATATACAATTATGTAATGCCACTGAATGCATGTGGCATTATAATTCGTGTGACATTTTGATTATAAAAAAATATACTTTCTATGTTGCAGGCTATAATATTTTTATTTATTTTTTATAATTTTCACATTAATAATAAACACTGAAATTCTTTATAGGGTCGCGGACGTAAACGAGCTGGTCAAGGCAGTCTCCTTCCCTATGAAGTACCTGGTGATAGTGAAAAACCATATGGATGCGAACGTAAGTCCAGAAGACGACATTAATAAAACAACCGCTCTATATATTATGTATTGTAATATATATTTTTATTATATACATATACAGACATGCTTATACAGTTTTTTTATATGTATATAAATCTTGGAGGAAATGATGCTTCTTTGTTTAAATTGAATCAGTTACATTGTTTTTTTAATAGTTTTAAGTTTTGATTGAATTAACAATTATAATTTTTAAAAGTTTGATTGAGGGATTGATAAAGAAGGTATTTAAATTAAAAAGACTTTAAACTGCTTAGCAGCATGTCTATGTATTTATAAAGTATATTGTAACAGAGATGGCAAACCATAACATTTCTTTCATCACATAATATGAAAATTTATTATAAAAAATGTGTCTGATCAAAAGCTAGCTGTCTCTGCTTAACGCTTTAAAAAGTAAAGAGAAGGATTAAACAGAATAGAATAAACAAATTTGTAGCTAATAAATGACTATAAAGGTCATGAGTTCAATTTCGCCATAAATATTAACGAACTCCACTAAACGCTATGTTCAATTGTAAGGGGAATTGCCTTGAACTACGTGAAAAATTAAATATAAATAACTTATTATATAAAAAAAATCTTCATTATTTGATATGATAATCACATAAATAATATGCATTTTAAATCAGTTTAATTTTAATAGTTAAAATGGAGCTAAAACATTTTTTAATATAGCATATATTTTGAAATAGATCTTACACATACAGCCAAAGCTGAATTTCACCAAATAACTAAATATGAAATAAGTTCCCCATAGACATTATCACCCACATACCATAAAAATATAGAATCCATTTTATTTTAAAGTATATTGATATATATTATAAAAAATGTACATTTCTATCATCACAAGATACTTGACTGTTGTGATAATACACTAATGATTTTAAATATATTATATGTATATTATCTTCCAATACTTGCAGAATGTTTCATATTATATTTCGTCATACATAATATTAGTATTGCCAAATAAATTACTGATTTATAATCATTATATATATGGCAACACTACAACAATATAAATATATAGTCTATGATATTGAGTGCAGTCACACAGAAAGTTAAAGGCATACATTTAAATAGAAATATTGCTCAATTTTACATTATAGTCAACGGTAAACACTTTAATTAAGTTTTCTCATAAGTCATAAATGAAAATACTTCGTATTTAACAAAATATAATGCATGTGCAGTGTAACAGGGCCTTAGGTATTCACGTACTTGTAAAAATGCCTTAGTGTATAGTATTAAAATAAGCAAAAAAATGTTCTTAGAGTTAGTAAACTATAAAATTTTTGGTTTTAACTACATAGTTTCTCTAGCAAGTATGATTACATTGGTAGATTAATTTGTTTAATCATAATTATTGTTTATTTCAATATTTGCATGTTCCATTTGTGCAGTAATAGAAATAGTATAGTCATTAATTAATATTTAAATTTATTAATAAAACCATCCAATGTTCATTATTGCTTAAAAAAATAATGTATGCAAGGTGACTTATCAAGTTATCACGGCTGGTATAGATTTATTACCAATAGTATTTATTAAAATTTTATTTCCTCAAGTAAGAATCGAACCGACACTATCGCGCCGTCAAACGTATGCCACGACTGGCCTTAACTAAAAAGTAAAAAATGAGTGAATATAATGAAAATGACTTTAAAGTGATTGTTTACTAATTCTTAGAACAAATATACATTAGTTTGGATAGATCAGATTAGAGTAGAAACTGCAAAATGAATTATTATAATTGTATGATTCTCTCTTCTCTTGTTATTATATTATTATCTTTTCTGATTATTTTATTTCTAGATTCATTCAGATTGAGTAACTCAGTAAATAGAGATTATTAAATCTCTAAAAAAATAACCGAATATAGAATTTGTAAATGTTAAAAAAGCTTTTTTTTAATGATATTAGCTTTCTGAGTAGGTTATTTACTTTTCTAATAAGTAAATAAAACCTTTTTTTTTATTTCTAATTAGGAATATTGCCAAATATGCTTAAACAGCATTTTACCTAATTAAATAGTTAATGCCAGTAATTTTCACAAATTTAATTATTGTGGATTCATTAGACTTATATTCTCGATTTATATTGTTTTGTAAGTCGAATCTTTTAGTGTGCTTACTTATTTCCTTAAAGATGAGTTTGAAATTTAAAAACTAAAATAGGGTTGCCAGTGAAAAAATAAATAAATACATTTTTCAAATGTATTTCCTTAATTAAATTTCCTGATTTTTTCAGGAAAATTAATGAAGAAGAAAAAAACATTTTGATGATGTTTTCAAAATAAGTATAGTTTTAGTGCAATTTTTTAATGCGTTTTACCGAATATCTTGCTGCAATGAGTTGAATTGAGTTAATTTTTACAAGGGCTCAATAATAATGTTGATATAAATTTCACTTTATAATTTTTTAAGTGCTATTTGAAAACAGAAATATAAACATATTAAGTACGAGTTGATTGATATTCAAGAGGCGAAACTACAAATCCCACATTAATTAATTATTTACACCGATTCTTGATGTATGAATTTTAACAAAATATATTTAAATTCTGGCAAGATATTCTTTCACTATGCTTTGCTGCGCCGTTTATTTTTCTTTTTAACTTTATTTTAAACTGTACAGGACCATCTTTTTATAGACCTTTTAGGTTATTGTTTGGTCGGTATTTTATAGGAATATTTGTAATTGAATGATTTTAGAGTATGCCCAAATACTATTCATATTCAAGCCTTTTTTTCTTCACTTGGATAACTTTTTTAAGGTGTTTAAGAATGGTAAAACTTTTTCAATAATTGGTTCTCAATGTGCTAAAATTTATAAAATGAAGATGAATTCAATGGCTTGTATCAAATTTTAGTATTTATGCATTCTATAAACAAGAGAAGTAATATGTCTTTTATCGTTATGTATGTCTCTATGTGAATTATTAGTGAATAAGTGAATCTCAAAAATTAGGCATAGTACTAAATCGTTTTACTAGATGACGTTTCGTATTACTGTTTATTCAATGATATATGTTCAAATTATATGTTTCTTAATCCCACAATGTTTCTAAATGTACAGAAATTAGAAAGTGTGAAATTAAGTTGTAATAAACACGAAATATAAATTTTGAGATGTTATGCATTCTCAACGCCATCTTCTAAGCGATTAACTAGCCTTCGTATTCAGCAAAGCCTTCAAGGTCGTAACTTTTTAGACAATTAATTAGGTCATTTGATCTTTATACCTGTATATTCTATACTCCCAAAGTAGTTTTGTAACTTCTTTTGAATGAGTTCACGTGAGGATTTTAAATATAAAAGGAATGAATGAAATGGCAATTTTTTTGCATTTAAGTAGACTTTTAGGGCAATATTTTAGTATAGTTCTAGACGTCACGTTTTATCGTAGATAAGTTGTCTGTTTAACGATGCCTTTAAGAGGTCTCGATTTAGGTTAATTAATTTTGTCACAGTTTTTTTTTTCAACACCTAATATATTTTGACCCGACTTCTGCTCCCTCTTCTTTATAATTTTCACTGTTTACATTTTCGTACCCGTTTTAAGACCTTCTCTTCCAAAGTGATACTTGGCAACGTCGATTGTCAATTACGAAAGTTCAAAATTATCTATAGCCACTATAGAGTAAGATAAGGGACGAAATGAAATCATAACACCAAATACATATTATAAAGTTATATACACACTGCCACAATTTACCGCTGGTATAATAATGTAGGGTATATATATAATATTTGTTATGTGTACTTTTCTAGGATACGCTACGCCTTATTGTTTTTATTCGGCGATTCTATTGTAATGGGACAATGTCACTTTTATGAAAACAAAAGAGAAAGTCGTTTTTACGTAAATTATGCTAAAAAGAAGGCTGGTTTTAATCGATTATAAGTCATATTGTCCTGTTGCGATTGTTAATGCCGATTATTTTTAGACTAGATTTGAGCTACGAATTACCTATACTATTATTAAAAAATCGATTCTGTTAAGCATTTGGGCATAAGCGTTATTTGGGTCTGCAATAGGTACATGTGAAAAGTTGGATTACTTATGTTATTCGTAGCTCGATCATATAAACATTCTTATCCTAAAAAGTCTTATGAATTAATCACAATTTTAATCACGTAATTCATCTTTTAGCACTGATCGGTTTCGTATGTGTATGACTCATGTGTCTGTGATAGTTCTATTTATTTCATTTTTTCGTGTTAAGATCTAGGAATTGATAAATTCTCAGCAATGACTAAATTTTTACGAAGTGTTGGGCCTGGTGCTTTTAAAAATTGGGTGTAAAGATATTTCGAATTCTGATTTTATGTTAGGCACTTCCTATTATAGCAAACGATCCTTCAATGTCATTCTTTTATTATGGACTTAAATAGTTTTTGATGATAAATTGTAATTTGAAGTGTTTTTACACAAATTTGGGATTAAAAAAGTGATAGGAATATTGAAATGATTGTCTGATTATTGAAATTGTTTAGTCTTCCATTTTGAATGTAAAACAGTAGGACGATGTGTGTACATATCTAAAGTGTTATTGCACAGGCGCCATGATGGAGGTAAATGGTTATGTGAAAAAAAAAACAGTATTTAGTCGTCTTTGACAGTTGCTTATATAAATGCTTTAAAAAAATGACTGACATTTATTTATCACTTTTTTTACTTGATTTTCGAGTTTATACTTCTTTTAACTGAAGATTTATTTTAACGATAAAAATCGGAGAGGGTATCTCAATTCAACGCGTCGATATTTTTTATTATTTTCCTATATGACAGCTGTCAAAGACAAGCATAATAAAACTTTAGTCATTGCCACATTTGTTCGGCTAACATATTTATTGTATTTGGAATCAGTGAAGTATTAGGATTCGATGTTATTCTTAGATCCAAACTATTATTAGCACCCAAAGATTGTTATGAATTTATACAAGAATATTTATGTTAAATAAGAAATAAAATTATTCAATTCTAAATTCTGTCATTTTGCTTTAAGATTTTTGACTTTGAATTGTTTGGATCGTCGTCTAGCGTAAGCGTAATTCTTTTGTTTAAATATATACTATTTTATTTAAATACATATATACGTAATTATGTTATAACACTGTCAGTATGTTTCCATATGTGGTAGAGGGCAGATCCATTGATTTGAAGTCATCAATCATACGACCCTCGGAGCCTGCGTCCTCTAGAACTGAACATAGAACTATCACGACGGGCCGTCAGCTTCCTCAATTATATACGAACGTAATCTTAATTATCAATGGCGTTCCTATATAAATTGAGTTTATAGACAAAACGTATTTGATTGATGACGGATAATTATGGAACTGCGTGACGTCACACCGATTGCCGTCGTGGTGCCTCCTCTATGCTCTGTTCTGATGACGTAGGCCTCCGGTTATTCCTACCCTTTTATATCCTTTTTTTTTTCTATTCCGAAATTGGTTTACTAAATAGCTTTTTGAGTTGTCGAGTGAGCTAGCAAGATGGAGGCACTATGTCGGTAAGTGACGTCGTTTTGTTGTTGGTTGTTTAGTGGAAGTTCAATGTTATATATTTATTATAAGTGGAGAGATATGCTTTTTTTTTAAGAAATTAAAATTAATAACTTTATATTGTTCTAAAGTAGCCTTGAGTTATATACTGCTTTAAATGATTTGAATTAGAAAACAAAGAACTTCAACTATAAAATTAAATATATCATCTACACAAAGCAAACATTTAGAGATATATAAATAATATTTATAGTGTGCGGTGCAAAGTACAAAACGCGGCCGGGACTCACGTACCACTTCACGCACACCCACAAAGAGGCGGCCGGCAGCGACAACGACTCGCGCGACAGTCGCGCCGCCCAGTCTCCGCCCGCCACTGCCATGACAACTCCCGCCACCGCCACCACAACTTCCGCCACCGCCATCGCGAGTTCCGCATCCGCCGTCGCGAGTTCCGCAACCGCCGTCGCGAGTTCCGCGTCCGCCTCCGCCTCCGCCACCGCCACAGAGTATCAAGACAGTTACGTGACGTTTCTTAGTAATCCCGCCGCAGGTGAGACTACACGTAGGTACACACACGCTACCTATGCTGTTGGAAGTGACGGTTTTTCGGTTGAGGCAAGGATTACGACGCATTCAGCCTATTAAAAAAAAATGTTTGAAACGGAATTCACAATTTATAGTTATAAAAATGCCGTTAGTGAGTGAAATATAACATACAAATATTAAGTATTAGCAGGCAGTTTAAAAAAAAACTTTTTTATTCGATAGTTAATTCGATTAAAAAAACTACGTAAGTAGGTTTTATTTTATTTAGTGATGGATAATCAAATATGTGAAAGCACAAGAAAAAAAATATCTTACTCTATTGTGGTATTAGAACTTTCTTTCGCGTTTTCTATATAATAGAAATATTTTTTCCAAAAAATGAGTTGGATAGGAGTTATACAATTAAGAATGTGACTTTTGTACTTTTTGGAAGAAAAAAGCATGTTATTTAAATTTATAAAACTTAAATCTGTATATCTTATACAATTTTTTAAAACGTAAAACACATACATTTTAGCCCTACATTTTGATAACAACTTAAAAAAAACCCGTATTTATTGCTAAATATAATATTTCAATCACTTTCAATAGTATAGGCAGTGAACTTTCATTACTCTACTTATTACATAGACACTATGACAACTTCAGATGAAATACAATTCATTTTATATATTTAACCTTTTAAAGTGTAATATTTCACACTAAGGAAGTAAACACCCTAAACACTACACAAATTGAATACTTAACAAATTATGCACTAGTATTTCATTCTATTATTAATATACTTCATATGAAAGTTGTCAGAGCCAGAAACTCGTTTAAAAATCATGCCTTGGAATGATGTTGAATGTACTAAGATATTTTTCTTATAATTTTCCCGACTTTTAGGGATAAATAATGGTTTTGCACTGGCAACTTATTTTATCTCAAAGCTTTTCCCCAATTACATACAATATTGTATAGTTATTATGAATTTAGCAATGTAGAAGTTTTTATTTATTTTCAAAAAAAAATATTTAAATGATTTTATCCTGGTATTCAATAATATGCCACGATTTTAGTTTTACTAACAAATTTCTGCATTGTATATTTTAAAATATAATGGCAGTCAAAATGAACTGTTATGTGAAAAAAGTATCATTTCAAGATTTTAATGGATGAAGGTGGCATTTTCGGCTATTTAAGCTTTGTGTTTTTAGTGTATATTTAAAAAAATATTTCATTGTATATTAAGATTTAAAAACGAAACAGATTAAAATTTTCTTTGCAAATCAAAAGAAATAAGACTCGAGGAGAAAAAATGTTCTGTTATTTCTTGTAACAATATACATTATTTTATTAACACACTTCTATATTAAAAAATACTTAGAATATTAATTTACATTTTGTTTAACCTTTTTGTAATTTTAATGCAAAACATTTTTTTTAAAGATTAAATATGACCTCCATTCATATCTTCAGTTATCAAAATATCTTTAATTTCTATTCAAACATGAATGTATCTATAGGTACCCCGCAACCCCCACGTCGGCCGTCCCCGCCCCCCCGACCGGCGTCTGCTGATACATCCTCTTCAGATTCAGCACACGCCCCACTTGTACCCCCCGGCACAGCTGCGGCCACTGCACCAGCTACTAGCAGTAGTGAACTAAAAGAGCCTGACACTAAGGTAGAAAGTTCATGTATTATTCTTTTTAGAACAGACATCATCTTCTCTCTCTCTGCTCTCATAATTTCCCGCAGTCTTCTACCCTCCGGGAAAGCAGTAACTACAGATCCCACTACTACTCGTATTCAAATTAAAGAGTTGATACTAAGGAATGGAGTTCGAATACGAATTTATTTAGAGCAGGCAGCTGGAACGAACCATCGCAATTGTTAAATCTCTCAGAAGAGGTTGTTTGAACAAATTAATCGTTTTGATTGGCAGTGTGATATATGCCTCTACTATTTAGTACTTACTTGTTGTACATTGTCTAAGTATAATATTTCCACCTACAGGCATCACCGTCACCATACTGCGACTTCTGTCTCGGCGACGACAGAGAGAACAAAAAAACCGGCACACCCGAGCAGCTAGTCAGTTGTTCCGACTGCGGCAGATCAGGTAAGAGACGAGGTAGACCACCTCGCAATGGCGTCAAAAAATGCTTCCACCTACAGAACAGAGTGTGCGAAAACCACCGGCATTTGCGCGATATTAAATTAAATGGCGTCGTAGAAATACTCTCGTCCATGTCGTATTCGGCGGACGCGTTTGATACGTTCGCCTCTCAGACTAAGTTGCTAGAGAATTGCGAATATGCAATGTCTCCGCCTTCACGCCAAAGCCCTTCCCATGATATAGAAGTAGTCGTTAACGGGAATAAAATGTAGGTTATTTTTTTTAAGGTTTTTTTTTGCCTTTTCATATCTCTCTTATATGGCTATGAGTTAGATGTAAAGCGTTATGTCGGAATTTTATGTTTCGTCTTAGAATATAAGCTCCAAATCGAATATAAATGCTATATTTAACTTTTTTTATTTTTATTATTAAGTTGATATTTTTTATTTGTATAAGCATTCGCTTTTTGTGTTGTCACAAAGTGTGTTGCATCACAAACTTGGCTTCTTACCAAAGAGGTTCGCTTGTTTTAGATTTATTGAGTACATTCCAAATTATTATAGGAAAATATATAGATTTTTATGTATTATTTGATACCAGATTTTTAAATTTATTCTTTCTGAATAGGTTTAATAAATATAATTATTAATATATATATTATATAGTTAGAAAATGATTATTATATACACAAGTTTGGGTTAGTTAATTGTTTTATTATATTCAAAAACATTTATTGAATAGTAAAATTTTTATTGAATACAAAAAAGTATTGTAGAGAAGTGACAATGAAAATGACAAGTGCATCTCTAGATAAAAACTAAACATTATATAAAAATGTTATTTTTTTATTAAAAAATTTAAAATTAAAATTTTTACTTATAACCTAATTAAAGTTATTTATCTTGAAGTTGCCATGTTACTTTGAAGTTACGATGGATGCCAAATAAGTGTAATTTCATATATTATCTGTTGTATTTATCTATAGGTAGTTAAATAGGCTGAAATAAACATCATTAAACAACTTTTTGGGTTAGATATTTTCTCTATTATATTTCATACTGACTAGTTGTGTTAAATTAATTCAATTATATTAAAACACATATCAAAGTGAAGTTAGCTACGGAAGAATCGTATGTAGAAAATATCAAAATAAAAGTTATACAAAATTAATAATAATTAAAGAAATATTTGCATATATTTATGGTATTTGTTAAGAAATAATATTATTAAATTGTAATTGCTTACAATTAAACTATATATAGTGTGTGAATATCAATTTACTATTTTCAGTGGGCATTCAGTAGTCTTCCCCTAAAAAAAATGTGCCTTTAAACATTTAAATATTCTTATTCAAAATTTTCTCAATCAAATCATTAAATTTTATATATAATTATATAATGTTATTCACTTATATTTACATTCTAAAATAGTATTGTTAATCTTTTTATTATTTACGCTGTATACGGAGGCCAGTCATTTTGTCAAGTCCATATAGAATGGTCTAAAAGGGATTTATTTTAAGTAAATATGTAGTTCATTTTAAAATCCGCAATATATCATTCATATCTCCCAAAACTTCATAATAATATACTTTTTTTGGTATTTTCAATTTAAATATATGTATTTTAATATATTGCATATGAATTCTTAGATAGCTTAAAAAGGTATTGTATATATGAATATGAATTAAACTCAGTTATACAAGAAGATTTATAAAATTCTGATATGAATATTATGTAAAAAAATAAGCATATATGACAGAGTGGCAGTACCAAATGATGTCATATGTTAGTATTACCATAGTAATTTTTATACTATTATTTGTTTTACGAGAAACATACTTTTTTTTACCTTTGTAAAATTAAGTGATTTAACAACATGACGGTTAAATATAATATTTTTTTACAAATATTACCATATCCATTATTTGATCTTGAATTTTATCAGAGTTTTATTCCTAGTTTTCTAGTCGTTATATATTCATTCAATCTACATATAAACGCTGTGTCTATGTTAGTCACATAGTTAAAAAATATGCGAAAAGTACTTACAAATTACCTAATTCGGTTTTGAATCAATGTTTTTTTTTAATTCGTTATTTTAAACATGGCAAGGGAATGTGAGCAATATTGATGTTTGTAGAGCTTAAAAGTGCCTTTTATTAAAAAAAAATCTTAATTTTTTATATAACCCAAAGATTTGTAATAAAAGTTTCATTATAAAGGCTTCATGTTTTAAAATTAATAATTTTATCATTCCTATAGTTTTATGTTATTTACTCTTAGATTCTCTAATTACATAAATATATGTATATTATTTTAAGTTAGTGTTTAGAGCGTAACCAAATTTTAGTCTAAGATAATATAACAAATGTTTTTGTTATTCAAAATGTTTATTATTATTTTGTACTTTATAAGTATAGAAATATAATCGTATACAGGCGTCCCTCGTATAACACGGTACTTGTACAACACGGTTTCGATATTACACGATACAAGAAATGA
>FAPJ01010649.1:0-10083 GCA_001485985.1 Heliconius ethilla aerotome | reverse complement strand
ATTATTAACATTGGGCGTAATAAGTAGTATAAAAAAAATAATTTCAATAGAAACAGCCCTAGAGTTCCTTGACGGTTCGCGCATTTGATGCTGGCTTGGAAAAGGCCTAGTGCTGAGCTGAGTTACGTGAAAGTGATCCTGCAACATCTCTATTCTGGTGGAGATATTTCCGATGAGTTTCAGTGGATTCATCTCCACTCTAACCTACGGTCCGTCCTACTTTTGGCTTGCACACTAAGCTTGTGGAAAATACCAAACATCTGCTGTCAAGAAAATACACTTCTCAACCACGCCTAATTATTTCAATATTATATATTTATGTAATTATACACATATTACAACAAAAAAAAACATTTAATATTCGCACGCTTCAAATGACTCCAGGGTGACAAACCGCCATTCAGGGAAATCAACGTCTTGATTTACTAAATCACGTCGCATCCTAAGTAAACTGGTGTGTGGACTGAACAAACACTGAATAGTTTGGATTTCAATTTCGCTTCGATGATATTTGTGTATACATTATACTATTATCGTACGGCGATTAACCGCGAATTTTTATTGTTTGTGCAACAATTGGTTTTATATATTAAAATTTTATTATTCAAATTCACAATATTCTTTATTCAAATAGACTATTATAAGCACTTTTGAATTGTCGAATAGCACTATTCAGTTAATTAACCTTATTTTATTGGCCAAGGCTAAGTTCAGTCGAAATTGGGGAACGGAATGTCTCAACACTATGCTACCAGGTTCCATACTTTGTGCAAGATACACCGAGACGCTAAAACAACAAAAGATAAATTAATTTAAAAATGACTTATAAGTTTTACAAAACACGAAAAATATACGTATTTCCTCACAGTTTTTCTACTTATCCCTACAAACCCTTATTCTCTAGTACCAACACTTACATTACCAAAGTTAAATAAGACTGTAACAAGGATATAATATTATATAAGAAATTATATCACATATTGCAGAATGCTATTAAAACTTTAGTAGTAATTTATTTTTCGGCCCAAGCGGTAACTTTTAATGATGTTAGCCGAGTATTTTGTGTTACGTAGGAATTTGTGTGACCGAATAATCTTTTTCCTTATAATTTTCTAGGATATTTACATCGTTGTGGATAAAAAAGTATAAGTTTTTTACCTTCTTGATTATTATTTAATTTTACAAAAATCGAATTACCAGTTGTTCCCAATCGTAAAATCGCAAAAAATCGACAATTTTTGTATGTTCGACTACTTTTCAACAGTCCGAAACAATTGAAGTAATTGCAATTGCAATATAAAAAGTTAAGTAAATATAAACTATTTACTTAACTTTTTATAGTACAGATTTGTTCTTAAAAAGTTCACACAACAGTTGGGAGTTGTAAAATTAAAATGATATCATGAGGTCCGCTGAACTAAACGGAGCATGTTTAACTTTTTTAATTTAAAACTTTTGTTCATACTTTCCAATCATGTTAAAGAATTAATATGATATTTTTTATATTTAATTTGGAGAGTCACGCCGTTGTGGCCCAGTGTCTGCTTGTAAGCGCGGTTATTGTGGATTCAATTTTGATTCGATTCGATTCTTTAATTGTAATGATGATATGCTTCGATCAAGTATTCGTGTATCTAAGATAATATGTTAATTTTATTGCTTCTTTAGTAATTTATGATTATCACTTAAAGACGTGACACGTTTTCTCAGTTTAGTTGGAATACGATATGTCTTTAAAATATGATCACCGACTATACGAGTATTCCAGGATAGGGATATTACATTATAATATCTCAGTCTAGTTTACCTCCGGCGTCGTACATCGACGGTTATTAATTTCAAATATTATTTATATTATAATACTCCAGTCGTGACCCAGAAACACTAGTGTATATCTGTGAGAGTGACAAGTTGTGGGTTCGATTTCCACTCGAGGTAATAAAATTCATTTCTTCGCTTACGCGTTTACCACAGCCCCGGTGCCCAGTTCACTCTGGCTTCCCGCTAGAGATACAACGTGAAGCTTATTTAAGTTAACTTATTTCATTATATTTGAAAAAATCCAAATACTCCTTTAATACATATCAAAAATATATCGCTTTTATATCTTAGCCGTTCCACTTTCTAAATGCAAATGATGTTTGATCTAACCCAAATCCAACACGAAATGTCCAAAACAATTGCGCCGTAAGTCATTTTTTACCGAATGATTAAAAAAAGTGTTATTCAGAAAAGATTCTTTCAGTTGCTGTGTACCTAAGGCCTAAATAAAAAACCCGGTCAAGTGTGAATCGGCGAGTAAGTACAGGATTGAATATCAAGTAAGGAAGGAATAAGTAAGGAAGTACCAACAACTTAAAAAAAATATGCAGCTATATTGTATGAAACGAACTAAACAAATTTAAGTTTAGAAAACAACAAACTTATACAAATTTGTTGTTTTCTAATGACATCCATAAAAAAATCGTATTATCAGATTTTATTATTTATTTTTATTTTATATGCTAGTTCCTTGCGACACCTCATAATTCTAGGTCAACGGAAAGTATCCTATAGGTTTAAAATAAAGCACCAGCAGGATTGCAGACATTTAATATTATTTTTAGGTTGGTTGACCTCCACATGACATTCATAAAAATATTTCAACAGACGGACAATATTTCTGTTATTTTTTTTCAGATACGAAACCTTAAAAATTAAGTGTTTCAAAGAATTTGCTAGAGATTCTCTCACTCAATCTTTGTTTGAATACGACCTATCTGGAGATGCCTTTGTAGATTTAACAAAAGTGACCTAAATTCAATTTGTGCCTATTGTACTCTTGATTGCCACTCAGACTGTATTTTTTTATCTTAAGTTTAGGTAATGTATAATAAATAAATGTAAATTTAACGCACTTTTACTGTAATTTAATTAAATTAGCATAATTAATTATATTTTTATTTTGGTTCTCTAGTATCTTCTAATTAGTTTCACTGTTGAAGTCTTGGCTTCATCATCATCAGCAGGGTGATAAATTGTAATTTCACCAACAAAACGGCAAGTTTCACAATGATATAATTATTATTAATTACTATAACTGGGTCAAAATCATTTGCATACATTTTATTACATAGTTATGAGTGAAAGTCATTAAAAAATGTTACAATTTCAGGTTGAGTGAGATGAGTTGACTTACTATTGATGATACTGAAAAAAAGAATCACGTATAAATCTCGAAAGCACGTCGAGTGCATACATGAAAAGCATCAATATATGTATAACAATTTTAAAATAAAAAAACAATGAGAATTCTATACAATACCTACATAATATTTATAAAAACGTTTAGTTACTTAAAAGGCAAATATTTTATATATACTAGAGACACTTAAATACTAAGTTCTTTCGGCCTTTCTTGCTATATTCGAGCTAAAGCATAAAGCTAAAAAAAAATGCATACAATTAACATTTTTTTATCAAAAATTACAATAGTTACTACTATATTCATATTAAATTTAATATTTCTGTCAACTCAAACTTTATATTAGTTTTAATGTTGATTCAGCAAATTTACAATGCAGTAATTTAAAGTTTAATAAATCACTGTTTAGTTTGGCCAGGTCAGGTTACCTGGGGAGCTTCGTAATCAAGGTCCAGCCGCAATCCACCAACTTTAAGCCTTTATTTTTCACGTATTTTAGTGAAAGGATTCTTGCGAACGTTTCATTTCCACATTCTATAGCAATTTGTACGTAATTGAGATTGAAATTTTCATTTTGAAAATAAAATTTTGTGGGTTGCCGTTAATTAAATGACACTTTTGTTTGTTTAATTGTTTTTATAGGTTCGAATCTTCATGTGTATGTGCTAAAATATAACGATATTTTAATTGTGGTATCTAAAAGAGAAACGGATTCAGCGTGAAGATAAAAAACGATAAATATAAATAACTAAACTAATACACAAAATCCTAAACCTTCTAAACTATGACAGTCGTAACGTACAAACGTAAATAAAATAAAATGCACTAGACTAGTGAAGTTAAATTCTTTCACAGTGAACTAATATTTGCACCGGAACATTGTAAAATTACGTCTCAAAGTCGATGTCTCCATTTGTGAGAGACGAGGGAAAAATTGGTCGAAGTGTGAACCGTTCCTTTATATAAGGTTCAGTAGATATTTTTTTATTTTTAAAGGCTTTTTGTATGTATTTTTTTCGAATTACGTATTTTATTTAGGTCTGTTAAAATGACGTTATATTATTATTCTTGTAATTTGATATTTAAACACGGCTTTGCGCTTTTGTTACTGTAGCAAATTATACGAAATTTTCACATAAAGTAACAAACTTTTACTTTTATAATACTGTAGCCTGCATATATCAGAGTAGGCAAAAAACCCAGAGTTAATATCTTAACAAAAGCATTATCAACGATTTCCCCATTTTCAACAAATTTCCCGAAATTCTTACGGAAACCTAAACAAAATGTTAGTTTACCGTTTACAGTCCACGGAAATTATGTAGCCTTAAGGGTCTCAACTCACATAAGATAAAGCATTACCACTGACGGATAGATCTTTCCCGTGGACAATGGATCCCTAAATAGAAACGTTCCAATTTACTGAATGACACTATCAGGGGAATAGTTTTATTTAAGCAACTCTTTCTACTGACAGATGCATAGAAATTAATTTTGCAAAGAAACTGTATTAAATTTCTTTCTTGTAATAGAGATGTGTCATAATATTTTGCGAGTCGTGCGACTGTAAGCGTGACTGGTTGTGGTGTGATTCCCACCCGAGGAAGCGAAATATTTATTATTTTCATATGTTTGTTCAGGTGAGGAGGCAAAGCGCGGCGTTGAATCCCACCACTCATCACACAATGACTTCAGAATTCGGCAGAATGTGTTGAACGGAAGCGTTTTAACGGGAATGTAGTGTCTTAACACTGGGTTTCTGGGTGCCTACTCTGCTATATGCCTGCGGGTAGACAGTAAAAACTTTGTATCAAAACACTCCGTTCTCTACTTTTCCAGCAGAACTCAAAGCTATATTTTTTCGCCATCCTAACGGAGTAGCCAGCAAGAATGGGACGCCAATAGCACTAACAGCGATGCAGTCTTCTCGAAAGTCAATCGAGATCTCCACCTCTCTTACGACTCTTGTTTCATTTTTTCTATCGTTTTAACCATTCTTTCTTCACTCATTAAAATATTTTTTTAAGAAAAATGGCACTTTGGCACACACAACAGAAGTTACTCTGATAAATACAATATTTTTATTTAAAGTTCTAAAGTTTAAAAAAACAATGTTTTATTTCTTCGGCTCCATACAAATGAAAATATTTGTTCGTTTACAATTTCAAAATAGAAATATGACTTTTTCACCAAAAGCTCGCGAAAATAGGAAAAACACTAACTAAAAAAACTTTTTAAAAAATATAGCTGCTCTAACACCGGGAAAACAAAAGAGTAAAAATACACGAAGGTATGATAAAACATATAGATGAATATGTACGTAGTATAATATTTACGAAGTCAATCGTGGTGCAGGGACATAAGCCTGCGACTATAAACGCGACAAGCTGTAGGTTCGATTTCCACTCGGGGAAATAAAATCCATATATATAAAAATCAATTGCTGCTCGAGAACGAACAGGCCGATTTCGCTGAATTTACTTTCGAAATAATCAGCCAAATAAAATTATTTTTATAACTTTATAATATTAGTATAGAAATATAAATAATAGTGTAAGTAGCGTAGATTTGAAACAAACAAACCATGCAGGATAAAATTATATGAGACCATGTTTATTCCATTCAAATGCCCTCGCCTTTGCAATGGTCAGAAACCATCCAATTTATATAATGAATAGAATCACGTGAGTTAAATGAAATGTATGGGCGTGTGGCCGGCACAGAAGGATACCACATTAGTAACATACTGTATATTTATACAGCTAATTGATTTTTGTTTATATTTGTAGTTTTTTTTTTAATTTTAAGTGAATGATAAAAGTGAAAAACGTAGTGAATGTTCTCTATTTTATGCACATTTGGCCCAATATTACTACTACTGACCCATTCTGGCCCACTTTTTTTTAATTTTGGGGGTTAAGTAGTATCTAATGCCACAATCTATTTAGCCAAACTTTGGAAAAGTAAATAATAAATAGAATTACAAATTTGAAATCTTGTGTTATAAAGTACCTAGATCCTGTTGTAGCGTTGTTTCTGTTGTTGTTGTTTTGATATTTTAACTTCCTCGCTGTGGTAATGAGGCAAAGCACATCGTTGAATTTCGCTACTTAACACGCAATGCTTTCAGAATTTAGTAAGTAAGGCACGGAAGTGTCTTAATGGGAACAGAATGTCTGAACACTAGGTTCCTAGATTACTTATTTACTGTATGCGGCATATAGAGTGAGGCTAAATTTGTTTTTATTTACTTATTATGGTAACAAGACAAAACGTGACTTTCAGTTCCTTTACTAGTCTCAATTTTAAAGGGCGAACCTTCTGTTAAGACACAAACAGGTTCCCTCAGGACACAACAGAAGGTTCCCTCTACCAACTTTAATATATGTGTGAAACTAAAATTAATTAAAAAATGACACTAGCTCCAAACAGGACGGTAGATCGTATACACTGTACAACACTTCGTCGAACGGTCAAAAAATAATGATTATTCCATGCTTATGTCACTTATAAAGATTCCCCGACAGTGCCTATTGAATTTATTCATTCGCTTGATTGTAAATTGAAAATGGATCTGCAATGCAAATTGGATCTCGAATCTGAAGATAACGGAATTATATTGTTGGTAAAACGGATTTTTTTTGGAAATTTTATTTTACTATTAAAAAACCTTTAAGGTATTTTTTTGGGGTGTCCATAAGATTATTTAGGATTATTATACTACTTTTTTTGTTATATTTATAGCGAACGAATTGAGTAATGAACTGGTAAAATATTTTGTTATTATAGACGTTATATATTGACGAACTGGTAAAATCATTAAGTTGAAAGTGAACCATCGCCCACGTGGTGAAATATAATCATACATTAGATTTTTGGGTCATTCCGCTTTGCGATGTCGGCAAGAAGAACCAAGTGTGAAGACCCTTCGTTTACCATTTTCCGTCCAAACCTAGTATACTGTCTCAAAAAAAGAGAGAAAAGAGATTGAACTGAATACTGCAAGTCCACCACGGCCACATAACTATTTCATATATTTATTTAATATACTCATAAGAAAGACCGTCGTGGCTTAGGGCACAACTTGTGGGTTCAATATCCGTTCGGGGAAATGAAATGTTACGAGAAATGTCTTAATGGGAGTCACAGAAGATCTCTATATCCTACTATGTTCGGGCTTTACTCTGTGTAAAGCTAAAAAATCATTCAATTGGAGTACGAAAAAGAATTTTCATTTAATTTTTTCTCTTCTTGCAATGTAGTCTGGACCAGACGTCAGCCGTTGTCTGTCCACGTAATTTCGTTATAGTGATGTGTTGCATACGTAATTGAAACTTGGTGAAACAAGATACAATTGACTTTTTCTTAGAATTTTGTATGGAATTCAAGTTATGTTTTATAATATTTTAACTTAGTTTTTGCCAATTCAGATAATACTTTTATTAGATTTTTAACTACCTAATTCTATTTTTTATTTATTCTTCTATTTTATATTAAAATAATTTATTAATAATTAAAAGTTAATATGTAGGTAATTCGAACCTACGAACCGAATGAACTGACCAGAAAAGTTTCAAAATTGGTCACAAACTTCGTAAATAGTAAAAGTAGGAGCGAGTGAAATCTGTCTATAGTTTGCTAAAGAACGTCAGTCTAGAGATATCAACAGTTAATTTCTCGAAAATATGCTTCGAAAACGGAACTATTACAGTTATTTCGAGTTTGATTACATAGAGAGAGGAGCTGGGACAATGTATGTGAGCAGCACCCAAGTAACAATTTAATTGATACCTAGCCATCTTGGGCTGTTCTGAGTTCCTCACCCTACTAGGTGAAGATGGAAGACAGTGATAGTTTAAGCGGTTTCTTCCTTAATTAGTATTACAAAATCTCACCTACCTGGAGGTATCAGCGCGTAGCGTGTTGACTGGCGCAACTCAACGCTGCCTTTTGTCTAGACATCACATCAAAGATATAAAAATATTAAATATTTCATTTTCACCAGTGGGATCGAATCTACAACTGGTCGCGTTTACAGCCCACACGTTTGTGCCCCTGCGCTAAAACTGGCTTCACACCCAATTCACTTACAAATATTAGGTCATATAACTAAATTGATATTAAAAGGCCAACAGCCTAAAGGAAGATTTTTTAATAAAAATATTATATAAATTAATGAACCCATTTAAATGCAAAAACAATATTTTCATATCGTTGAGGCGGACGTGGATAACGTATGAATCACACAATTTCATTGTATACTTAGGTTTTACCGGGTCTTATTAATAAATAGATTTATATTTGAACGCTGTATTTTACGTATTATTTAATATTAATATTCAATATTTCTTTTAGTAAAAGTTTTGAAATATATATTTTTTTATCCCGTTGTACTTTATTACATGAAGGCAGAGAGGGAAGAACTCTGTTCTTCACTTCCGAAGAATTTTCAAGGCATTGTGTGTCGAGTGGTGAAAACACAACGCTGCGCTCTGCCTTTTTAAAATGAAAACATTAAATATTTCATTCTCCCGAGTAGGAATCGAACCTATAACCACTTTTTTTACCAATTGTGGGATGTGCGCTACGCCAGTCAGTGGGTACGTATTTAGTTACAGATAAAGTTAGAGCGAAAATCTTTTTGATCCACTTTAGGAATAAGTAGAAAAAATATTATTAGGATGGAAAAGCTATCGTTTATTTTATTTAACTACAAAAATTTTAAAAATATCCCACGTTTAACTAAGATACCAAAACCATAAACCCATAACCATTCCCAGCTTTAGACAGTGCTTGATAAGTCCCAAATGCCAGAGATACGACGCGACGGTTGAGTTACTTCAGCTTGTTATTCGTGCGACACATCAAATAGACTTGGTGATTGTGTTCGCCTGCTATTGCCTTTTGAGATTGACGATAGTCCCTTGGCTTATACGTATATACCGTATGCATATTGTATATTATACATACATATATACATAAAATATGCTTAGTTGGTTATATTTAATTGGCGTCGTACGTTTAACTGTAAATATAATGGTTGGGAGTTCTATTCACGCTTAGTGGAATCATAATATTTAAGTTGTTTTCAGCTCCTCGCTCTGGTAGCACCATCAAAAGCTGGGCAAGAAGAGACTGCGACCGGCAACGCGTTGGACACTCTTACGATAAATCCTTGGAATTCTATGTAGCTTCTTTTCCGCACTATTTCTTATGCCCAACTTATGAGAAAGACATCTTCACCAGAGGAAAAAAAATTAAGTAAGGCGTTGGAGCTGGAATTTCCTTAATATACGGTATAGTGATAATTAAACTAATGATCGTCATTTGTACCGCAAATAGCGCGGCACTACTTCTGACTGTTTATTGACTGGAATGAAGCTATTGCTATTTTTTTTATGTTTAGCCTATCTATGTATATACAGGATGTAACTCGAACTATGGATTAACGATGGTTTATGGATAAGGTACTTCAGTACCTATCTATTTCATTCCCATATACGTTCAGCAATTTTCAGTGGTTAAGCAGATATTTGGGAATTTTTATTTTTTTGGAAACAATCCGGATTCTTGAACAAAATTACTATTCTATTGGTTGATAAAATTGAGAGCAGCTCTGTAATGGGCCTTTCGTATCATATCATAGTTAAAATGGGAAATAAAATATTTAATATTTTCATTTCCTTATTCTGGTAACAAGACAAAACGCGGCGTTGAGTTCTACCATTCAACACTCAATGCTTTAATAGTTTGATGAATAGTGGGTACTGGAAGTGGCAAGAGTGAGTGATAAAATACTAAGTTTCCATTGAGTAACGGAGTGTCTTAGCATTATTTCCAAGTTTTCCTCTGTCTACACTACTATATGCGGGAAGCGGTTAAGAAAATCAAATAAATTT
>FAPJ01010609.1:0-10348 GCA_001485985.1 Heliconius ethilla aerotome | reverse complement strand
GGCAAAAGGAGCACAGGCCGCCCTCCAACCAGGTGGACCGACGACCTTAAAAAGACAGCGGGAATCCGCTGGATTCAAAGGGCGCAGGACCGGACGGAGTGGCGAGAATTAGGGAAGGCCTATATCCAATAGTGGACGTTCAAAAACTGATGGATGGATGGATACAGGTGTAACGCGATCAACAGTTGTCTATGGGTTTGAGGAAGTCAGTAGCTATCCATTTCACTCCCATGTATGTTAGCCGTAGATGGTACAAAAAGTTTACTTGTGAAATATTCATCCCACAGTGTGTGAAAGTTAATATTAACCACCACCCAAATGCTTAGTCAATTTACGCCGGTGCTGAGATAACTTTACGATATCAAAATATTTGTACTTAATAAACATTGTCTGATGATAGTAGATTGTTACGCACCACGACGGCCTCGGCCCACGGTAACAGAGTATTTTAATGTTCACTTTACTCAACACGCAATAGCTGAAGATTTTGGCGGTAACCAAGAGAACATAAATGTCTTAATAGGGAACAGAGGGTCATAACGCTAGTTTCACAGTTTTTCTCTGCCTTCCATGCTATGTGCGGAAATATTAATATTACTTATAAATTATAAAATATAACAAAAGAAAGAAAACTTAACGAGAGAGAAAGATATCTAAACAACTAAACAAAGCACATTACACATAAAATGTAGTGGTTTTGACTATTTTGTTTCTTGCGCAAGAAAGAGAGGATGTCCTCTCATGAGGTGGGAAGATGAGATTTGACAAACTCTGGGACCATACTGGGTGAAAGTTGTGGCAGATCAAGAAGAGGGATATAATATAAAGAAATAAAATAAGGAGAAATGTTATTGCCTTATTTAAATTTACTTTTGCAAAGAAAATGTTCTTTGTTTGGATAAAAAAGGCTTTTTTATTATTATTATTACTATTTTCTATTAAATCTTACCAGCAATCATATCCCTTAGGCGGCTGGTCGCCGCCGGTTTATTTTTGTTAACTAGAGGTTTAGGCACTGGTTTCTTTTTGACCTCCACTGGTTTCTCCTCCGCCCAATCACGAGCTCTCATCTCTTCTAATTTCTTAAATCTCATATCAACATTTACGACCTGTTAAATATAAAAAGAATATTAATATTATTAAGGGGAAAAAAATTAAAGTGCGGGGTTGAATTTCGCAATTTAATTCAGTCAAGAGTGAAGATAGGAGTATTTAACACATTTATAGTAAGTTCAACTCACTATAAATATCATAAATTGTTATAAAATTTACATATGAATTTCGACATGGCTTGATATATAAACTTAATTGTTTTAGAACACTTGAACAGTCGCTATTTTTTAACATTAATTTCATCGTTTCGAAAACATAACCAAGAGTTCTTGAGTTCCGCCACTCAAAATCCTAAATGTGAAATAACACTTTATTAAAAATGTTAAAAAAACATATCATCAACTTTTTTTTAGGTTTTTAAATCTATATAAATTTTATAAAGCTGGACTGTTTGATTGAACATAGAAGGTAATATATGGAAATACTGGTTTGTATAGAAAAGTTATATTTATGTGCCAATGCCTGTATATCAAGATAGGTAATAAGCTATACATAATGTTATTCCAAAGGCATTTAGAATTTGCATCGTATATATCACCTGCATAAACACCATATCCCAGAAACCATGCAGATCTCCAGGGGTAACCAAGGCTTGGCCAGGCTCCGGGCACTGGCATCGCAGAAGGAGGGAGGCAAACTGTTGTAATTTCTGCGACATGAGCAGCCTCGCTTGCCCTATTGCTGATAATATTGCTTCCTATAAACATATATCTTTTTATATCTTTAATGTTTTTGTAGTTAAAATTAATAACTATTTTTATTGTTGCGTATAACTAGTTTTATTTGCGTCTAACAGTTGCGTATTTTATTCACATACAAAGAATCAATTTAATTTACTCCTTGGGTTTGTTTAAAAGAGAGAGAAACCAAAAAGAGATCCAGTTAAATTACTGCTTTAACTTATAAAATAAAAATCTATCTTTGCAGCATACAGACTTACAGAGTGTTTTTGTCATTACCACTTTCCATGAAACCACAATTTTAACTACTCTATAAAAGCCTAATACAATTAAAACAAAAGAGATTTTGCCAAAAATGAAAAAGTGATTTTTTCAAGCAAAATAATTAATAAAATTATCAATAAACGACGCACGCAGACATAAACCCATCAAAGGGACACCGCCGCACACGCCTCATTTACGAAATCGAGCCGTAGGTATTGGCGGCAAAGTAAAGCAAAGGGAAACGAATGTACGAAGTATATAAGAAGTTACTTTTGTCTACACTTTTATATCCAAGAAACAGTGTTAAGTCAAAAATAAACCAAATATATCAATTTACTTGCACAGTATCAGGCAACTGCATCTGTTCGGAAATCTTCTCCCAAGTTTCGCACATCTCAGTCATTCTTTTCATTTCAGAGTCCATCTGTCTTCGGAAAATCTCTACGCTGTCCATTTCACATAAATCGTCACCTAAGAGACCTAGAAAATTTAAGAAATATAGATATTTACATTTTAATGTTCATGTATCATTAGTAGAGTAAAACAAGACCGAAAAACCAACAAAGTACAATATATTTTTCGTCCCAAAATCCACTCTATAGCCGAGCCAATCGGAGTCACAACAACGTAAACAACACTAACAAAACAAAATATTAAAAAGTGTTCTATACCATTACAGAATTCACTGAAAAATACCAACATAGAAGAAAAATATATAAATATAATAAAACAAATATATACCATAAGTGAAAGTCAAATACAAATGGAAAACAAAGGCAGCATTCTCGCTCAAGTTATTCATAGTTCTTCGAGACATATTTCAAAACATGAACTGGAAACACAAAGGAATCTGGCTACTTAATAGACATCTAAGACATTTAAGGTTTGCTTAAGATAGCTCTCTTTAGTGAAACACCTACAGAATTAGAAACAATGCTTCAGAATCTTGTCAGAGAAAGTAAAATAGCAGGACTCAAAACGAATGCCCAAAAAACTAAGATAATGCCCAACAACATCCTAACTCCCATTAATATAGATAGAAACAAGAAAAAATATGTCACTGGATATTTACCTAGGTTACCTCAGAAAACTAATGTCATTTGCCAAAACAGAAATGAGAAAGAAGTTAACAGATGAATAAACATAGCATGGAAAAAGTATTGGGCACAAAAGGAAATTACAATCTGAAATTGAAAACGTTATGGATTGATATATCCTACCATTCTTAACCTATGCTAGTCAGACATGGACATTTTCCAATAAGATTAAGTTAAACTACTATCTTGCCAGCATGCAATGGAAAGAAGTATACTGAAACTAAGAAGAATAGATAGAACATGTAACATAGACATATGCAACAAAACAAAGTTTAACGATGCTCTGCAACATGCCATTACACTAAAATGGAGGTGGGCCGACCACATACTTGGACAATAGATGGACACTACAAAAGAAACAAAGTAGCTTGGCCCCTCTGGAAAAGACAAAGGGGACATCAAAGGATAAAATGGACTGACGAAATCATTAAAACAGCTGGTACCAATTGGATTACCAAAGCTTAAACCTCATGTTGTTGTCCTCCTCATGTCATTCTCCATGTTGGTTTTTTTGCTTTTCCATCTTGTTTATCAAAATAAACTATAAATAATTAAAATATGCCATACCTTCTTCTATTTTCTTTTTAATTTCTTTCCTGGCATTGTCTTTGCCACGGGACAGAGTTACGCAAGGACTTATCCTTTTAACTGCCTCTGCAATCTGTTGAGGTGTCAACATTGGAGAACAAAGCTTTTCTTCTGACTTTGACTCACTTTTTGGTACAGGGTTTTTGGGAGTAATCACTTTTGATGTTTTTATTTGAATTACAGGAGATTTGGCACCAGAATTGATAGTACCTGACGAGGCTGAAGAATATTCTTCAGGACTAACATCTTTTTTCTTGCTCCTAGTATTATTTGTTTTGTCAGACCTACTTCTTAAGTTTCTCTCATATTGTTGTACAGGTGCTTTTTTAGTATTAGCTTTAACTTTACACTTTTCTTGGATGTAAACTTTTGTCTTATTTTTATTTTCTACTTTAGCAGCAGTTTCTAATGTTGGTTTTATAATATCTTTCAAAATAGGATTGAAACTTGCATTTTTAGGAGCAAAGGAGTGAGGATCATTTTTAGATTGCTTAATTTCTTTAGGAAGCTTTTGTTTAGACATATTATTATTAATTCTAGATGATTGAGACCTAGTAACACAACCAGAAGTACTCGGCATAATTTTTGATGGTGGTAGTGGAGGTACAAACTGTAGGGCATTATGTGCTGCGCCAACTATAAAGGGCTTTTTCTTTTGCAGCATAGCTGCTTTCTTCTTCTTCTCTTTTTCTTCCTTCCATTTCTCTAACTGCATCCGCCTGTGTTCAACTTTAGATAGTACACCTGTCAAAGTATTATCAAAAGTTGAAGACAGGGGGACTGGACCATTTGGACTTTCAGCACTTGGGATATTTCTGATTTTGTCGAAAACGGATAATCGTAAAGTTTTTCGCTTTTTAATATTTGTCTCCAATCTCTTCTTTACCTGTAAATTAGGGAAAGACTATATATAAAAGATATAATTACTCTCTTTTTTA
Organism: Heliconius ethilla aerotome; assembly: GCA_001485985.1. Taxonomy (NCBI): domain Eukaryota; kingdom Metazoa; phylum Arthropoda; class Insecta; order Lepidoptera; family Nymphalidae; genus Heliconius; species Heliconius ethilla. The sequence continues at coordinate 5,668 of FAPJ01010609.1, read as the reverse complement.
ACTATGTAATGTATAATACAGATGCGGCCAATCATGGCATGCATGGTTATGATCAATTAATGGGTCTATATGAGTACAAAATAACTAATATAAAACTGGAAACAGTACCCCGCCAGCTACGCTCACAAACTGCATTGGCTTGCTTTTGTGTTTCTTCTCATTATTTTGCAGTAATTTGCCGAAATCAAAACTATTCTCTGTAAATAATTGATGAAAATAGAATAAAAGCATTTTTCAATGGTGAAGTTAAGCGTAATATAATCCAAAGAATAAATTAATAATTGAATAACTTTTAAGATGTTATTAACTTTCAATAGTCGAAAATCAATATGAGATAATGATAATTAATTAATTAGGTGGAGGATATTATTAAGAGGTTTGTATAAACATAATAAAATTATTACAAGTAATATTTACCCATTAGATAGAATCTGAAAAAGAAAGGAAAAATATGGTATGGTATTCTTGTTCTTATATTATGGCGTTCCAAGCGTGCCAGTAGAGCAAATATCACTTCGCCAATTTCAAGTTATGTAGAGGAAATATATTAAACAAAGAACGCACTATTTCAAATATGTAACTGTCGAAATTCTTTCTTCAAACACCATCGTTCATAGACAATGCCTCTATACTCAATAGTCTATAATCTATATCTAATAGTGTGTGGTGACCATCGACTAGCCAAAAACACACAATATTATTGTCAATAATATTGTTAAATGCCTAGCCAAACACGTACAATAATACTATCAATAAAGTACATATTGTCAATAATATTGTGACATTTTTTTATAAAATCTTCTTTTCATACTTTGAATATATATTTAGAGCAAAATTTTTTGTGATAATTTTTATTTTAAAAAATTGGAGCACAACACCGTATCGTATTGATTTTTTATTGTAAACTTTCTATTTCTAATGTAGACCGGATAAAAACAAGTAGCATTAGAGATGGCAACACTAGTTGTAGCTTCCGGCTGTCAGCTGATAGACTCGTCGTAATTGCTTTCCAAAACCTATTTCGATTTTCCCAGAGAAAACGTCAGGCACCATTCAACATGGGCTTGAAATACGCTATCGATAGCTAGTTATAGCTGAAATATTGCTCTAATCGTAGTGTTATTGTTATTTTAGTTACGTTTTATATGTACATTGTGTAACTCATAAATTAGTCGAAAATGGATACGTTTATCTTAGGCTACTTCGGTTATGGCGTTTGTTGATCACTAAATTATTTTGTTCGGTTGATAATTTACTTTTCGTTTGATGTCTGCTTTTCGTTTCTAAACGTCTGTTTTGTTCGTGTTTACGTGTATTATCGAAATGGTCAAAGAGAAGCCCAATTCGATACGGATATACGACGACGAAGGGTTTAGGCGCCGTGCGGCTTGTATTTGCGTGCGGTCGGACGCCGAAACGGAGGTTAGTGTTGATTTTACACTTAATTATCAGTGATGGTAATGTGATTTAAGTTGCTATACTGTGTTTTGTGCGTAGGTGTTGCTTGTGACGTCCTCGCGTCGGCCTGACAATTGGATCGTGCCGGGCGGCGGCGTAGAACCGGAGGAGGAACCGTCGGTAACGGCCATGCGTGAGGTCCTGGAGGAGGCCGGCGTCATTGGCAAGCTGGGCAGATGCCTCGGGGTTTTTGAGGTAATTGTATGAGAAAATAACACTTTGTATGTCATAACCTCTTGACAGCACAAAGACATGTCAACATTGACCCCATATGTTGCTTAAAAGTTTGGTTGCGAAATTCAGCGTTATGGCTGTGCTTATTGCTACAAAGTTAATTATGATTATTATAAACAAGTTAAATAACACAACCAAAACATTTTTAGTTGTTTCTTTTAATGAATGAAAAATATATTAACGTCTTTTCATTACATATTCAACTTTGACATTTTTATTAACATAAAAAATAATATTATTATGTACAAAAATTAAATAACATTATTTATTTATCAAATGTTTATATTGCACACTTAATTATGAAATATTAACCTCTGGTAAACATTTTGTTTCAAGTTACTAAACAAATTACTTAAGTGATTGAAATTTGATAGCTTATGCAATAATGTATTAACCTTTGTACTATATACATTTGTTTGTATGTATGTATCCATGTTGCTATAATTAGTAATTGCATTATTTACGATTTATTTTTAGCTTTATTTATAACATCTTTTATTATTTTACAATCATAAAAATTGCTATTGTGCTGCAGTTAGAGCATTTGACTGTAAATGTTAAAAAAATCTAGTGTTTTCCAATCCATATTGATTTTATCAGAGGAAATGAAAATATTAAATATTTAACTTCCTTCAGTAGGAATTGAATCACCAACCTTTTGCATTTACAGTCGCAGAAGAGTACACTGTGTACCTCTGCGCAGAGGCTGTCCTCAAAACCAAATAATATAGTAAAATGATATGCAATTCAATCAAAAATGACAGTTAGGACAACAAGCAATTTACAAAAATAAAATTACCATTTCACAATGAAACTGGTTGCAATTAAATTATAGTAAATCATCATAGAAACTTAAAAAATACTGAGAAAAATATGATAAATCACCTTTTATCATATTTTTGTCAATATTAATAATAAGAATACAATCAATACAATACAATCAATTACTATGTTATATTATTTATGAATGAAGGGGCGAGGAAGACAGAAGGATAAAATTATACATTCGTTCATGTTGTGTATTTGTTGGGATAGCGACAAGTAAACAAAGTATTAGTTAGTTGCGAGTGATTTAGAAGTGTCTTAATGGGATTGTCTTCATACTAGATTCCCAGGTTTCCTCTCACTACCCTACCATAAAAAATATCTAAGTGAAATGAAATCATCATATAAACATAAAAAGACATATTTAAAAATTTTATTTACCACAATGTAATAGCCATTTGAAAAACAATAAAAATAATGTAAAAATAACTTTGTTTAATATCTTCATAATCTTTTAATAGGTTTCCGTAAGTGTTGTGTAGGTATAATGTTCTTAATGATTATTTGGTCCTATAAGCTTTTTACATCGTCTTTTTGTAATTATCTTGTGTTTCAACACTAATTGGATTACTTATGTGTGGCCATATAATCGTAATTATGAAAGGTTTTACATAATTGTCAAATTTGTAGACATAATTACAATTTCTTGTCATGGTGCAGTTTGGACTGTGTGAATGTTGTTCGAGAGCTGTGGGTTCGTTGCCACTCAGGAATATGAATTGTCGTCTTTACCCCAATCTTTTTCACTTCATGCCACAATATTAAATAACAAAAAAACAACAAATTCTTCCAGAACCGAGAGCACAAACACAGAACAGAGGTATATGTTATGACTGTCACCCAAGAGCTGGCCGAGTGGGAAGACTCGCGTCTCATGGGCCGTAAGCGCCAGTGGTTCTCCATAGACGACGCCCTAGCCCAGCTGGCCTTACACAAGCCCATACAACGCCACTACTTGCAACAATTGAAGCGCTCCAAGCAAAAAACTGAGGACCCCAGCTAAGCCCAAATCTAAGTCTGGAACTAGATTTAGTACATGCAGTGCCGTCTTGTCTTGGTTTTTGTCGGTACTTAAACATGAAAATGTAATATTGTTTAATAAAGTTTTCTTGGTAATAATTGTGTTGGAAGATATTTATATACATATGATTTTATTTATTTATCATCAAGCTTTTCAATATTAAACACAAAATGGCTATTATAAATATATCTTGGCATGCTTTTTTTAACTATTACACAAAGTATATTATTATGTGGGTACAGTGGAAATGGAACACAGGGGTGAGGTGCTTGATTCTCACTCAATGCAAATATGCATGTGCATGCATTTCTTATAGCCCATTGTCTATTACAATATGAAGCTATTGTTTGCCATTTTATACTTATACTATACTATATGAGATGGTTGAATTGTTCTTATAATGAAACAGAGTGAATGTAAGCATGTCCTTGAGTGTTCTGAAGAAGTACGCAAATGGCGCCTCTTTTTGTTATAAATAGTATGCCTATGAATGGAAAATTATAGTTTTCTGTGTCTTTCAGTGACAATTTGAAAGAACAAGTGTGTTTTATAACTTAAATTCTGAAATAATTTAATTTTTTTACTATACATACTATATGTATGTATGTATGAAACAATGTAGTATATGAAATTTAAAATGTTATATATTTTATTTTTCTTGAGTATACATATTTAAGTTATTTATACAAAATTAATGAAACTCGATTTTACAGATTAAATATTTAAAAATATTTATAATAAGCTATGTCAAAAATTTAATTTTATTGTGTATAATTTAATGGTATTTACTATTATATCATTATACAGGTGGAAGTGTCAGCGATCCATTTACGGAAACAGTATATAGGGTAAAATATTTCAAAATAAAAAAATAATGGTATAATATTACCTAAAGAAATCAATCAAGATGCCTCAACAGTTTAGACATAAGATTTTTCTTCGTTTCACGATGTTTATCTATATCTGTACTTAATGTGACGCAGTTACGCATAGATACCAATAACGTATAACTTACTAATGTAAAAATACTACTAAAAGTTAATTTTGAACTTTTTCGCCAATTCCTACGACTCGATTTGGGAATGAGGCGTGTGCGGTGGTGTCCCTTTGATAGATTTATATGTGCGTGGGTCGTCCTTACAAATGGTGTTTTATTTGAGAACAATAAAAAATATCGTTGTGGAAACACCATTTGTATTTATTTTGTTTGAAATAAAAAACTTTCATTTTTGGGAAAGAGAATATTTTTAATTGTATTAGACTTTTATAGAGTAGTTAAAACTGTAATTTCATTTGATGTGGTGCTGTCACTTCCACAATGCAAAATGTTTACATTCAGGAATAATAGGTACAGTTCACTTTCTTATAAAAAAATAAAAAATATAAATATAATCTCTAAAAAAACTTTCACACTATTATTTGCAATAATACTGTGAACAATTACATTCAAATGAAAAACATTGAATTAGCTGTAATAAGTAATTAATTTTAATAAAGCTAAACATCAATGGATTGAAAAATAAGAGATTAAATATGTAATTTTAATTTATAATATGCTATAGTTGTTAGTTTTAAATTATTTTAACATTCAAAATAAAATATGCATGAAATGTCAAACTGCCTTTAAAAATTTGTGACATTACAACACATCGGAAATGATTATAGAATAAAATTAATTTTGCGTATATTTGTTGGCGTATGACTTTAAGCCGCAACGGTTTTGAGTTCGATCCCCACTCGAGGAAATGAATTATTTTCATTCCTCCGGAATGCTTTGGTACGAAGCTAAAGTACTGCGTTTAGTTCCTCCATTCAGTACACATCTCAAAAATAGGCGAGGAATTGCTAGAACATTGAACTGTCTTCTGTCTTAACTAGATTCAATCTGCCTATCCCAGCTGTATGGGGGATACAGTATTAAGGTAATAAAAAAATATGTTGTATATAATCGGATTTTTAAATAATTTTTAGTTATTTTTAAAGGCAGTAATATATGTTTATATATATATGGGTGGAAGCGTCAGCGCTCCTTTTACGGTAAAATATTGCAAACTCATACCTAAAGAAATTAATCAACGTAGACGTAGAATATTTTTTTTTCATTTGACGATGTTTACCCATATCTGTATT
>FAPJ01010563.1:0-14308 GCA_001485985.1 Heliconius ethilla aerotome | reverse complement strand
AATTTGCACGTTTAAACACTCTTTTATCAATTACCAATACGAAACATTCTACAAGACAAAGTATTTTTTTCACTTATGTTCTCTATAAAATTACATGAATATATTTGGAATTTGGTAAAAACATCATGAATTTCGATATTTTTCCTTTTATTAAACTTGTATTATAAATTATTTGTTAATAAATCACTAATTTAAATTAAAATTAATAATATTAATTTTCTAAATAGGTAAATGTAAAATAAAATATTGAGATAAAAAAGTCTCTACATTTTGCACTGTTTACTGTATCTTAATATTTTTAAAATTTTCATTTAATGTTATAATATTTTGTATTGTCTTAGTATTAAATTTGCTCTAATTTTAATAAAGAAAACCGACAGAGTAACATATATTATAAAAATTGACATCGATTAAAAAAAATCGAATAGCTTTCAATTCGTATTTACTAGTATCGGTTATCCCTAGTTTGAAGTAAACAGTATGGATATTTGCCAGTAGAGTATTTTAGTAAAATATGGTTAAAATCATACAAATATATAGTGATTTATGAGTGTTTAATAACTAAAATAAAACATGTGGCCTATGCTTCTTAATATGACACGCGACGAATGTCGTCGGACGCTTAGAAGACTCGGTATATATTTAGTTTTATAAATGGCATTCGTTTTCCCTCCTATGGTTTTCTTTTACAACGCTTTCAATGATATGGTTACTTTTTGTACATTTTTGGCTCAAGATGATCTTATATTTATGAAACCTTATTGTTTTCTTTTAGAATTAGAAGCCTACTCGAATATGATTAGTGTATTCAGGGCACAAGGGGCATTAGAAGACAACAGAAAAAAGTTGCTTGAGGAACTGCGCGCCGTTTTACATATAAGCAGTGATCGGCATAGCGCTGAGGCGCGTCGCGTGTCTAATGATGAACTCTTAGCTACCATTGCAGAACAGTAAGCTTCCTTAGAACATTTTCTCTTTTATTTGAATATTAATATTTGAAACTATACAACAATGATGATGAAGTCAAGTTATGAGCAAACATTTCATGTCTAGCTGTGCCATTATAACAAATTTAATGTTGAATGCTATTCCAATAGGATTGTATATTTTAAATATATTTATTCACAAGATTTGCTTTCTTAGCCTTATAGATTATCTTAGTTGAATTATGTAAAATTTATGAAAAACTGATTATTGTTACAAATATAATTAATCACATTTATACTTCAAATTAAATTTGAATTCTTTAAAATAATTTTTGATAATTTTAATTTGACATCTAACCTTCACTTTACATTCAACAATGTCAATGTTTATAATTATATATTATTATTAACTTCTTTTAACTATATTTCTATAAATACAATGCTTCTAAAAAGATGGCTTATAAATTTTACTACAAATAAGTAAATATGGTAATAATTTAATGTTGTTAAATTTGATTCTGCTACAAAAGTTTAAGCTATTATTTAGGGCATCAAATGTTTTTTTTATAAAAGTATATTATTTTTAATGTTATATTATTTTACTGGTGTTTGCATAATATTATGGAATTTATTATAAAAACAGAGGTAATTTCTCTTCAGTGGCTTAAAAGCTTGAATATATTAAAAATATGATAATATTAAATTTATATCATATTAATACTTATATAATTTTTCATAAAAAAACTTATTATTATATTCCTAATTTTGTTTCTTGTGATTGTATTGAAAAGAAAAAAGTTGCTAAATGTTGTTTTTCAATGCAAATAATTGTAAAATATTACAGAAAAACATATTTACATGTAGTAGTTATTTACAGGCTGGTATGTGCTAAGCATGTAATTTCATATTTGGGTTCTTAGGTTAGCTGGTCCTAATACAGGATTAGGATGGATAAGCGAAGGCCGAAGACGTATACCATTGATGCCTCGTGGTATCCCACAAACAATGTACACAGAAATAGCAGATAAGGCAGCTGAAGCGGCGGCAGTCGAAAATAAAGAAATTAGAAAAAGACTTGAGACTGAAAAATTAATAGCTCCTAAATCAAATGAAGTGAAAATGCCAGATCCTGAAAGCCAAACAGCTGAAGGAGCACTTCATTCAAATCAAGCCACAAATGATATTCAACTATATCCGCCTATTGCTATGGAAGACCATACTGCACAGGTATAAATGAAATCATATGTATTATAAGGATTTAAGAAAAAAAATACTTATTTTTATAAATCTTATACAATTATTAATCTAGTTATTAATTGATGCCAGTCTTGGTACAGGTGCACCAAGTGTGATTAACGAAGGAGCCAATAATCTTAAATGCAACTGCTTGTGGGTTTAATCCTCACTCAAGAAAATTAAATATTTATTTAAATTTATATTTCCATTTCTACACTTTAGTGTCGAGGCAAAGGATTATGTTGAGTTCCACCACTCAACATGCAATGCCTTCAAAATTTGGCGGTAAGTGGGGAACAATGCACCTTTACACAGGGTTTCCTCTGCCTACCCTGCTGTGTCCGCGGGATACAGTGTCAGGCTGATTAAAGTATAGTAAAAAAGTTGTTGTTTTACTTTTTTTATAAAGATGTACTTTACAAAAAAATGTGAATATGTTAGTTTTATTACTAATATCTATTTGAAATTATATGTATATTATATCTATATTAAATTAATAAAATATGATTTTCAGATTTGGGAAACAGAACTTATTTGTCGCAAAAGAAAAATACCTGAAGGAGTTATGATGCCTGACGAGACTTCCACACCAGTTAAAAATATGAGGAATATACCACTTACTTCTAATCAAAAGCACCTTAATTTATCACAAGTATATTCAAGATTTTCACAACCATCTGCCAGTAAGTGTATACACTTATATACTATTATACACTACATAATATATTATTATAACCTAACATTAAAGTTAGATAGTATACAATTAACTATAAAAACCATTATTCTAATATATAACCTTTTTTTTGTTAAGTCAATATTTTTTAATATTAAGGTTATAATACATTTTATAATAACCTATGCGACATGCTCACGACTTCGCCCTATTAAACTACGCAATTATTAAGGTAATCTGAATTACTTTCGTTTTCTATGAACATTATCATTTTAAAGACATTATCTCTACACTAACCATTAAATATTCAGCCTTATACTTATATAAATATAACATTTTTATTTATGAACCCTTTGAAATAAAACAAGCACTTATTGTTAAGGGAAGTTTGCCAAAATACAATAGGAAAAACGATATTTAAATTGGGTAAGCTATTTCCGAGATTCCGAGTACTAGATACAAAATTTAAAATCATTTTATAGGTTCTATAACATTTTTATAACTACACCCAATAACAATTTTTTTTAAATATCTTTCATATACAGACAGCAATCCATTAGAATTTTACTATATGTATAGATGAAAATAAATTTAACAGTCCCTTAAATTTAACATACCCTACCCTACCTTTAACATACCATCACTTAATTTATGTACAGGTAAATCATCAGGACATTCAAAGCATTCATACAATCAAGTTAGCAAAGTGTCAACTAGTAAATCGAGTCATCCGCAACCTGGACGCGTACCACACAAGCACCGAGCACACCGCCAACCTAAAACACACGGGAAACAAAAAAAGAACCAGGACATGTCATTGTCACCGCAAACAGATTACTCGGGGCCGCCTGGGTCATTTCAAGCCAGTTACGCACAATCGATATTAGGGGGTAAAACAAAAGATCATTTGGATGAAATGAAGGGCAAGCAATCGGGCATGCCGGCGGATTCGCCGGCCACTACGCCGCACGAGCTAGCGGGAGCTGATAGTTCCCACCCTGACGAGGTCTCTGCTCCCGCCCCCTTACCCAAATATACGACTACCCCCAAATCCAGCCAGCTCGTCGTCAAAAGACGGCCAGATGCAACCGGTGATAAAAAAGTACAAATGTCGGAATTTAAAGTCTTACAAAAACCCCCCGAGGAGGTGAAATATGTAACGAGTCGACAAGTCTCCGGGGCCCTGACCTCAACATCGAAGTCCCTAGGTGTGAGTGGAAAACTTGTCACGACTAAAGTTATCAGTTCCTTACCCAAGTCTCGCCCATCTACGGCTCCCGTCATACAGTCTGACAAAATGATTGTAGTATCGAAATCATCGATAGACAATAGATTGACGAACTCAAAGTTTATCATCACATCGTCCGGGATCGTGACGCCAAATAAAGATAGCGTACACACGAGTACAAATAGTATATCAACTAAAACGACGGAGTCTCTAACCCCTAAGGGCATCCCGGCCACGGATCTAAAAGTGTCCGCAAAAACTTTTGTTCTTAATCCTAAATCGGGTCAAAAAATGGTTGTACTACCTGCAAAAGCAAATAAGGACGTGCAATTACCGTTATTCCACTTCAAAGGAATCCCAACAGCCATGAAATTAGTTTCTGTAAGTTCACATCTTAACACACAAACGGCCAAGAACCCGGCTATCACAGTAGTATCTAAGCCAACGGTCGTCAATGCGATACCTTCCAGCGCAAAAATTGTCGGCGTGGAGCCGATCAAAACTGCTAATATGGCGGATATTGTACCTGTTAAAGGCCTTATATCTCCTATCACGAGTACTAAAATAAATAATCCAATAGTTAGAACTTTAAATACGAAAGGAAATGTTATAGTCGTCCAAAAGGGAGCAACATTAGGGAAAGCTCTTACTTTTGCAAAAAATGGAAATGATGTGTCTAAAATAATTATGGGTAAAAATGTTAATAAATTATTGCAAACCTCAAAAACAGAACAAGGTGATCCGACAAAATCAGGAAATGTTATAGTTCTAGAACTAACTAACGAACAGACGGGTCGGACGACTACAATGTCTGAAATATTAGGCAGTCGAAATAATGCACCCTCTACTATTCAACAAAAGACGAGTATAGAGACGCAAGAGATCACGCAGGAAACGCCAGTTCTGTTTGACAATCAAATAGCACCGGAAATTTGCAACACGAGCAGCTTAGACTCTACGACGAGCTTACAAGATATGGAAAGACTGGAGGAATCATCACTGGGCATCATAGAAAAGACCGATAAAGAAAAGTCAGACTTCTTAAAGGATTCCGATGGTGGCAAGGACTCTTCGAGCGTTACCGACTGGGAGATGGAACTGGATACCGTTTCTGGGAAAAGCAAAGACGACGTAGACAAATTAAATTCCTTACATCTGGACTTGGGCATGTCCAGCGACAGCGAGGGCGAGTTCATGGTGGGCCGCTGCAAGGCGAAGGACCACTTGCAGTGCGCCTGCGACAAGCCGCACAGCGAGACGCCGCCGGGTATGTCTTAAATTTCCTTACATTAAATGGCATTGATGAACTACGTTATAATGTTAAAGATAAACAAGAGACTTAATCAATGTTTCGAATAGTTATTATTTTTTTAGAAACGTTCTCATACAAATGTTGTCTTGTTAAAAGCGAGATTTAATTTTATATGGTCGTAAGAATATTTAATATTAGACAATACATTGGTGCGTGGCAGGCGAGGTGGGCGAGGCGCAGGACTCTATCTGCAGCGACGACTCGGAGGCGGCGGGGGGGCGCGTGCAAGCACGGGTGCGCGGCGAGTCGGAGGCGCTGTCCAAGGCGCGCGCCAAGCTGTCCGAGAAGGTGGCGGAGGCACGCTCGCAGCAGAAGCGCATCGACGTGTACAGCACTGCGCTGTCCGCCGAGATCAACCTCGACTCCTTCTCCTACTTGGACGAGAGCATGATGGCGGGTGACGAGGAGCCCCACCCAGTAAGTGATAACATGCCTCTACACAAGAATGAGCAATAAATGTTATTAGTTTTAACGAGAGCAGGTCGATATTTCTTTAAAATGTAAAGTCGGAGCGGGGAGTGTCCGCTATGTATGGCGTATATTTTTGTAACGCCGTTTATATCTATTACGAATGCCGAGCAACAGAGGCTAAACTTTATGATTATAATTATTTGGCCCGAACCAAAGTGAGGTTGTCATTACAATGAAATGCATAATATTTTATTATTAATCAATCACAACTACAGTCTTAATTTTGTTTACAGCATGTAATATTAATAAAATAGCACAATTGTAAATAAATATACATAACCTGTTTTAATTATATATATATGTATCACCTTGTAGTTTTCATATGCTATAAGCTTTACATTAAATCTTGCCAATATAATGTTAATTTTGAAACCTTTTAGAAGAGCCAATTTCGAGTGCATTTCATGCATTGTTAAGAGATGAATAGAAAAGCATATTTATTACCAATTGTAGACATTTACCACAGTACAACAAATTTTTAAATGTCCATCCAGATTCATTGGGACTTATATTTGTTGATATACTCACACAGTTCATACTCCACTATTAACCTGAAAAGTAAAATTAATAAGGTTCTTACATATTTATTGAAAGGAATCAAGATTTCCAAATAATAATAATAATAATAGAGGCTGCCGTGCCCCAGGGACAAGGGTGTAACTGTAACGCGACGATTGTGGGTTCGATCCCCACTCGAGAAAATGAATATTTATTCATATTTTTATTTCTTCGCTCTGGCACCAAAGTAAGCCAGGCGTTGTGTTCCGCATCTCAGCACGCAATGCCATAAATTCAGCATAGGAAGTAGGGAACGGAGTATCTTAACATTAGGCTCCCTCTGTCTACCCTGCTGTGTGCAGGATACAACGTGAAGGTGATTTATTTATTTTTAAGAATATTGGTAGTTGATATATGAACTGCATTAAATGACGTAAAAACGTCATTATCACCTTACTGTCAACAGTCATAATTGAAATTATGTGGTGTTTATTAAGTCCTTTCTTTTAATTAATCATCTATTTGTCTGTCTACATGCTTAATTCATTTATTTCTATTAGACTTTTACATCATTTTGCTTTTTTATTATAATAAAAAGAGCAAATACGAATTCTAAAGACATACAAATATGATCTTTAAATGATTACAGAACTATAAGCATTATACTGTAGTAGTAGTAGTGCCTAGTATTATTCTTTACATACAATTTCACCTGAAGTTGTTATTAGTTTTCTTAACACAAACAAAATGATATATTTGTGTTTATTCATCTGTTTCCCCTGAATGCTGAACGCAGTAGACAATCGTGTACTTTGCCCACCCGAGTCCGACGTGGCGAACTGGCTCACTGTCGCGTCACGTGTCTGTCTGATGACGACGGTTGTGGGTTAGATTCCCACTCGGATAAATTATTTTCATTTCCTCGCTCTGATAACAAGACAAAACACGGTGTTGAGTTCCACCATCAACGCGCAACATGGCGAAATTGGAAAATGCAGTGTCTTAACACTAGGCTCCCTCTGCCTACCCGTTACTATATGTGGTATACAGTGTGAAGCTACTACTACTACTTTTCCCCTTTAAATGGACAATCTAAAAATACAAAAATGTAATATAATAAATTGTGTAGATAATAAAACATAATTATTATAAAAACACAGCCAATGTCCAATTAATTGCTATTAAATTTAAATAATAAATATTTAAACATTAGATGTGTTAAAATATATTTGAGTGTAATGTTTTTTGGCAACATTAATAAATACAAACACGTTCATTAATATAAATTTAAACATTATTTTTTAATATGCAGTTAAATAATAATACCGGATAATTAATATGCACATTGCATTGTTTATAAATAGAATTACATGTAAACAAATAGCCATTCTACAGTAACCCTGTAAAAACCTTAGAGTTACCTTCTATATAATTATACATTGTTCCGTTTGTAATGAGTATCATATAAAAATGACATAGGAGTAGGTAGAGGAGGTTGAATTATATATTTAAAAAATACTAATTACCAATCAGAGAAATGATAGGAAAACTATGTAATATTAAAAACGACAGATGTCTATTATTTTGTATTAAGTTGATATCAAAGATTAGATATGCTATGAGACTTATGAAAACTGACTTCTTAAACATGTTTTTAGTCATTCTTTGTCAATTTTTTTTTGGAACATTATATAGTTATAGTTCATATTTATTGTCATTATATATTTATTAATCTCAATAGGATGTGATATTTAAAATTATATATGAAGCCTAAATACTTTAACGAAAAGCATTCTATTGTAGATAGCATTAGCTTATCAAAACAACTGCAAGAGCAATCTTTACTTGTTAAATACTCAAAAAAATAATGACATGAATTGGTTCTAATTTAAAATGTACCGATTATTGTTTATTGCTCAAAAATAATATATCAATTTTAATAATTATATATGTTCAAAAGTAAAATTATTATTAATTACAATTTAGAAAATACTCCCATTTATATTATGACTTTGAAATTCATCTATTATGAGCAAAAATGGCTGAAGTATTGATAAGCCAATATATTTTTACTATTAAAGATGTATTTTATGAATTAAAATGATAATATTTTAAAATATATCCTTCATATCCTGATAATTTCACTTTTATGTAGGCATGTGTATTTTAAAACCTAATAATTACGTATAACTGGTACAACGGAAAATATTTGTAAAGCTAACATTAGTATTTATGAGAAAATATGAAACATTCATATTAACTCTATGGTTCTGGTAACTTAAATGTTATGATTTATGCAAATAGTAGAGTAGTGAAACCGTTACGCACAAATTTCTGTTATATCTTTTACTTATTTGTATATTATATATATGTTACATTGTTTTGTCAGTTTTAGTTACAATGACTCCATAGTAAATATTATTTATGGAATTTCAACAATTCAATGAAATTGGGGCCGTCTCTTAATTTAAAATCAAAGATACTCTTAAGGAATGGAATATTTTAAATTGGTTTTTAGTTCAAAATATAAGTTTCGTAATATAATTAATTCCAATTACTTTCATAATTTTATATAATGTAGATAATTTTATAAAAGGTGCATTACTTAGGTAATCGTATATAAGATAGTGTTGCAATATATTATGTAGTTTTTCTGTTATAAATATGTAGCTAATGTAATTTTGTGTATGTTAAAACAATTTTTTAATCTATCTTTTTATATATGTATAATTTTCTGTTACATAAATTTTGTGAACTTTAGTTGTTAAAAACTATTTTATTTCAGCAATTGAATCATATACAATCCGATACAGCAATATCCATTTCTTTTTCAAAGTAAACAGCTATCCAATATTTAATTCGATGCTTTTGCATACATGGTTATTTTATTTTTTTTAATACTGCACATCAGTAATAGTTCTATAATATTTTTTGAAAAATTGCAAGGATTATTACGAAAACATGTTTTAATTCATTTACCTAATAATAATGTGAATGGAGATTGCTTCATTTGCTTAATCTATTGTTTTTTATACATATTTGTGTATTTTATGAAATACTTACTGTATTCTCTTGTAGTCAACAAATTTAGACTTTTTAGGATTATGTCATAACTTCTGGAACGACAAACCAAACTAAGTCTACTTTAATTTATTTTTACAGTTATTATCATTTAGTATACATATATACTTTTAATCTGTAGCAATAGATGTACTTATAAATTGTATTGTTTTAGAATGAATCATTGTAGTAACATTTTTATACATTTGTTTATGTTTAATTCATAAAATACCTTTTTAAGAAGAAAATTTACCACATATATTAATTCGTAATATAGCAGGTGCAAAATAATAATAGTTTATCAGTAAGTCATAGCATATTTCAGACTAATCATTATTTTTTTATGGCCAAAATGTATTATTATGTTAGAAAAATAAACAAACAAACTAAAAGGTGAGGAGAGTAAAAGGATAAAAATTCAGAAATAATATGTTGAAAAGGTTAGTGTACTGGAGCAGGAATGGTGTGTATTTCTTAATGATAAAAATTTACATTCTAAAGAAATAGTGCCATGGATATAATTAAAGTCGTTATATGACAAATTGTATATAGGTATATTGTTTTTATCGATATCATTGACTTATGTCTAGTTAAGGATGTGTTTAAACGTTTGTACCATAATAATTTAAAAACACATCTTTAGATGTGTCGCGTTTTAGGTACATTTTATATGTCAATGCAGGTTAATAAATTAACGTTAAGATTGTTATTCGATTTAAAATAAATTGTTGAAACTGAGTTTCCGATTTCTTTATGAATTATATAATATACAAAGTTTTAGTGACGATTTCGATGATTATTGATCTGCATCCATTTTAAATGTAGAACGACGGTTTTTCGTCGGCTGTAAATATTTTGCGTAGAATTTAATTTCTTTTTAAAATCATTAATAAATGTGTTAGTACGATTTGTGTTTCGGCATTAAGTTTATTTTATTTACTCGTATTCCAAATAAACAGTTACATAACAAAATATTTATTTTTATTATTTTCCGTGTTCAGCGGTGAAATAAAAACATGAAATGTAATAAACAAAATTATATTTGTATTCAGATACACATCATGATAGATCAATAAATACACTTTATTATTTTTACTTCGTATCACTCAGTGAATACATAATACGAGAGGACAGTACTCTAAAAAATAGAAGCTATGAATCATTCACAGACTGGCTATCACTTTTGCTTACGGCACTAATTTGATATGTAATTTAGGCGGTCACTTTATGCATCGCCTCCGCTACGTAGTTCACGTTGTTGGACGATATGCCTGCTACGGAGATACGGCCGTCCTTGGTCAGGTATATATGGAAGTCCTTGGTCAAACGTTCCACCTGAAATTGAATTATAATGTTAATGTATTCTTTTTTAATTCTACTGGATGCATCGAGAAAAGTGGGGTACAGAATTGTCTTAACATTAGGTTCCCCCTGCCTACCCTTACTATGTACAGCAGGATACAGCATGAAGCTAAAAAAATGTATTGTTCAATATTATTACAGTCGCGAGAAAAATATTTAATATGTGTAATGATATAAAAAATCCTATATTTGCAACTATAAAAAAAGGAAACTAGAAACAAAATAAATATTATAAAAAAACAATTTTATTAGTTGATAAATTAATTAAGTAAATTTTCTTTTAATTGCAAATTTTTATTAGGTACTCCCGAAGTGATCGATATGAATCCCCGATTCAGACCAACAGTTTCAAATCAATAGGCCTTAGTCTTGAAGTTTTTGAACTTTTGTGTATCATACTCTCAGGAAAAAAAATATCAAAAGTAGTAAACATTTTATAATCAAATCTGCACAGTCCATAGCTAACTTCACTTACCTGGTCAGGCTTAAGCCCAGTGTAACAGAACATGCCGATCTGATCGGTAATGTGCTGCCAGCTGTTCTTGTTGCCGGCGGACTCGATGCCGGCGCGCAACTGCTGGCGCATTGAGATGATACGGTCGGCCATGAGCTTAACATCGTTTAACCTGTACAGAAAAGAAAACAAGCAAAAGTAATTAATATATACACTTTATTGCACTTAATAACAAAGATATATATATATACATAGTCCAGAACTTTGTTTACAGAAAGTTATTGTGTAACATTAAGAAATAAATATATGTAATTTTTAAGATCTACTTTTATAGATCTCTTATTTGAAATAAAATAATTTCGTTTGCCGTTCTTCTATAATATAACATCGCTAAGCCTGTTTTTGTATGAAAAATATAAATAAAGTTATCGTACCCTACTTTCCGCCCAATTTTCGGAATATTGCGTATTGAGTGGCGAAACTCAACTTCGTGCTTTGACTTTGTACCAGAACCAGTGAATGAAAATAATTAATTCTCGAGTGGGAATCGAACCCACAACCGTCGAAAACATAATCAAACGCAGTCCAATTGCGCCGCGACGGTCCATTATATATATATTAAAAAAAACTTACCACTGGGATTTAAGCTGTGGGTTATTAAGTATTTCCTGGACAAGACGTGCGCCGAACAATGGTGGATTGGAGTACATAGTACGGATCATGATCTTAACTTGAGACATCACGCGAGCCGCAGATTCTTCATCCCCGCAGAGGAAAGTGAGAGCTCCTGCACGCTCGCCGTACAGACCTGGAAATAAAAGATAGTATTGTTTAATAAACTTACTAGATCTTTGTAAATTTTTTTATACCTTCTTGAACTATTGTAATACCTATATTGCTTCTATAACAAAAAATTCTACTTTCATAACATTTTCGTCCCCAATTATAGAGTGAAGTGAGTACAAATGCTATAAATATTTCAATGCGATCATGGATTAGATAATAAATAATAATTCAACATTTGTTTCTTGAAGGTAACAATATTAATAATTAATTGACATCATTTAGTTTATGAATGAGAAAATATTATTAGTATTACCATACTACTTTTATACACAAAACTAACACTGACGTAAATTGACTGATAATATCTTATCTTAAGAGGTCAAAAGTATAAGAATATTTTTTCATAAATACTACACAGCCCCATCAAAATAGACAATACATGTCAATCTATGTCGTAATTTAAAACATTAAGCTACTTATAAATACGATAATTGAACGCCAATGTCTTGTAAAAAAGTAAAAAACAATTATATTCAATAAAAAAAATATATAATAAATATCGACTTATGATTAAAATTGATTTAGTCACGTATTTAAACGTTTGTGATAACAGAGTAAATTACACACAAGCATAACTGAAATAGCCCACAACTTATTTCGCAACCTTTTACTTTTATATAGAACATTATACGATTAAGAAGCGACGGACCCTGTACCTGTAGACCCTGTACCGGAATTTTCAAGGCATTGTCTGTTGAGTGGTGGAACTCAACGCCGCGCTTTGTTTGTTACAAGAGCGAAGAAATGAAAACAATAATTCATTCCACCGAATACAACTACTTGGAGGAATGAATTATTTTTATTCCGTCGCTCTGGTAACAAGACAAAGCACGGCGTTGAGTTTCGCCACTCAACACACAATGCTTCGCAAATGTAGCAGAAAGTGCTATTCATAAAATATGCAATAAAATAGTTACTAAAGTTAAAAAAATATTACTTGTACCCCTATCATAAACTCCCATACACAAAAATGCACTTTATTTGATCTTACATACCCATATTCTTAGCAAAGCTCTGGGCGAGCATGACCTGGTGTCCCTCTTTCACGAACAAGCGGACAGCGAAGGCATCGTTGTCTACACTGCCAGTAGCGAAACCTTGGTATGCCATATCAAAGAACGGGAACAGCTTTCTGTCTTTTATTACCTGTTAATATTTTTAATATATCATATTTTATTTCTTAAGCTTCACGCTGTGTGCCACGTATAGCAGGGTAGGCAGAAGTGTAAAGATACTCCATACTCCACGTATTCAGTGGCGGAACTCAACGACTTCTTTTATTCAACACGACCAGAGAAAGGAAATGAAAATAAATCATTACCCAAGCGGGAATCGAGCCCACAACCGTAGTGTTACAGTCAGACACACCTCAACAACCTATTATGATGATTATAAATAAATGTCTAACTTAAAATATTAGCGGAAAGCAGAGGAACAAGTGTCTTGACATTAGGTTTTATATCATGCTATATGCGAGATAAACTGTGAAGGTGTGTTTTTCTTTTGTATACAAAAAGAAAGAGAAGGCATTATAATGTCTTGAGGTTAAGTTTTAGAATTTATTTCATCAATACAAAGTTTATTCTCAACTTTAATGACTCACTCGATTATGAACTTCCACTCGAAGCAGATTGTTATACAAGTATGAAGATATAATGCTTATAATATTCAATAAAAAGGTTGAATATAATGTTCTCATTTTAGTGAATGTTTGGATTATTTTTTACCTGTGACAATTGTTTCCATTCTTCTGGCCTCGGGTCAACACCGGTGGGGTTGTGTGCGCACGCGTGCAACAAAATAATTGAACCTTCCGGGATTTTCTGTAATAAGCATATTGTTTCAATTTAAAACCGTATATATTTGTAAATATATATCTATGGTAGTTGTTGTGTAGGTAAAATGAAAACTAAATATATTTATTTGATAACAGTTTTCCTTTACACGTAACACATTATCAAACATCTTTTTAACAATAAAAATGTTTAAAAGGCTTTCTTTAAAAATAGTTGAAAATATGCATGGATGAAGGTATAGTATATATATGACGCATTCTTGGAACTTTGCAGTTATATGTATTATTTAAAAATTTTAATGCAAATTAAACGCATATTAATTAATATAAAACTGTGAGCTTAATGCTTTTAAAACTTAGGTATAATACAAGTGAGCAAAATTTAAACTAATTTGCAGTATAAAAAAGTTTAGAGTTTTTAGTTAACCTTGACATTGTTGTATTATG
>FAPJ01010555.1:0-10782 GCA_001485985.1 Heliconius ethilla aerotome | reverse complement strand
GATTTTATATATATAGATATATTTGAATATAATATTTTATATGATATCACCATAATGGCACAGTAGAACAGGATTTCACTGTAAAAGCGATTGTCGTAAGACTTATTGCCACTCGAGGGAATAAATTATTTTCAATTTCCAGCTCCGGTAAGATGAGGTACGGCGTTGAGTTCCGCCATTCATCATATAATGTCTCAAGCTTGGACAGCAAACTGCTAAGGGAATGTACTAATATTAAGATCAGTTTACAATATTTTAGAGGAAAAAGTAAATCACTAATCTTATAAAATATATTGAACTGATGGGCTAGAGTATACTTGTGAAAATATGTTTATTTTAAATGTAGCATTTTAAGGAGGTTTTCCATAATTTTCAAAAACGATTACATGATAACTTAATTTCTTTATATCTAGCAGCTATAAAAACAATATTTATAATGGTTAAGATAATGTGTTTTGCGACGCTTCTTTGTGTCTGTGAACTTTATATTTTATCTTATAAAACTATTTGATTCTTAACATATCCTTTTATTGTATTTACATGATAAAAAAAATAATAAAATTTGCATACAAAAAGAAAATTGCATTTCTTGAAAAGGAATTTTTTCAGAAATATACTATTCAAAGAAATATATTGAGAGGAGAAATAAATCTAGTTCCGACGCAATCAAATCGTCCTCTGTCGGAAAAGGATCTCCCTGGCGTGCACTTCCCATTGAGTTATTGCTTTATTCTGAACTTAATTGGACTTACTTCAATCTGTTTGATTCATGAACACAGGTATTTAATGGTCCCGGGAAATAAACCTGTCGCTAAATTTACAAGTTATAAATTCGTAGATAGTATGCTTTTGCTATTGATATCATTTAAACCAGAGAAAAAAAACACAATCAAGTAGGAGTCGGACTCGCCCACCGAGGATTCAGTATCAATTTCAGGATTGTATGTCAACAGGAATTAAACTGGCAATTTTAAATTTACTTGCGTATGCACTTATTTTGAAACTACTGACCCAGGTATTTAATATTAAGTTCAGCTTGACACCTCTAAGCGATCTCGAGGTAAATGCTCTTGACAGATGAACAGACGGCAAACAAAGTGACAATAAATCCTACAAAAGTTTCGTTTTGTCTTTTTGAGGTAAGGAACCCTAAAAGTTAAAAGTAAATATTTTTCGTTGTTAATTGCTTACTAGGTACATACGTCCTTACATCATTCATCTAATGGGTGCTCAGCAGTTAAACACGTAATGCAATAAAACTAAAGTACTTTCTAACAAATTGCTTCTATTGTTAATGGAGCTTTACGATGAATAAATGCTATAATATAAAGTTTTTTTTTAGTTTCTTGTCGTATCTCCCGTACATATTATACCTCCTCTGCTTTATGTATGAACGTAACGGATCTAGTGTTAAGACACTCCGTATTTACCAAACATATTGGTTCGTTGATAGTATAAACTTAAAAATTATGAATTATCTTATTTTATGTATTCCAATAGCTTTCACTCTTTAAGCTTTTATTTTCTATTGAATGTGGATATGGAATGTTTAGATTAAAATATATTTTTTTAATGTTTTTTTTACCATTCTCTCTAGCTACTCCATTAGGGATACATCGTGTAAGTTATATTATTTTTAAAATACGATATTAAAAGTTAACGAGGTAATAAACTCCAGCTGCAAATTAGGTTGCAAATATAATCATGACTTTCAATTTATAACTGCTTGCCTGCTGCTTGAAAAAGTAATTTTAACTGAAATGAGATTTTTACAATATAAATTCATATTTTATATTTTTTTATAGAAAGAAGTTTTTTCTTTGATTCTGTGCAGTAAAAGTTAAAATTAAGTTTTCTTACATTAACTTTGTAACCAGTAAAGTTTCAAGTACTAGATAATAGTAGAAGTAACATGCTAATGTTTGATATCATATAGAATTTAACGCATAGATTTCAAGTTGTGACTCAAGTTATGAATATAAAACTATATATTATATAAGTGGACAGCCCAGCCCAGTCGCCTAGAGGCCTATGTCGAGCAATGGGCAAGCTGATGATGATGACGATGATGATGATGGACAGACATCTCGTAAAAAATAAATTATTATTATTTTTGCTTATATATTAATCAATGTGCTTTAACAATAAAATTCAATATGGTATTTAAAAAGAAATCAATTTATTTTTCTTTTTATATACAATCGAACATATTATGTCGTATGTTTATCATTTCACACTAACATTCAATACTTAAACATTTCTTTCTAACAAACAACAGTCATATTGATAAGATAATTTTAGCAACTAACATTTCATAACGATTTCTTGCTTAAAAGAGTTGGCTCTGTTTTTAAAGTCATTTTTATTTGACCTAAAAATAGATCTAGCTGTGACATCATCCTAAAATTAGCTCTGAACTTCTCACAGTGCTGAAGAAATATTGGGTATAAATGTTCCAACACAGCATGGTCCAAAGTAGGGAAAAGATGATGTAAAGCGTGATGGCCGAATAACGTTAACACTTTAAAGTAGTTTTCGTTAACTTCAGGTCGATCCATGACGGCTTCTAGCTCATGCATGCCCCAATCAGGAGTAACGTCACTGAAAAAAAAAACTTTTTTAAAATTAAAATATATACGGCTATATTTATAATTCCTCAAGTATTTTTTTTTCTTAAGAGAAATTATTTCGACATGAAGGTAACAGTTATCATAAAAGTAGCATTAGTACTAAAATGTCATAAAAACAAAAACAGTTATAACATTTATTGTAAGCCTTAAGTTAAATAAATCCCTAACCACACAATAAAAGTTTGCGGCAAATTAGGTGAATGTTTTCCGTAAGAACGGAGGCAGTTTATAAAGTTTCTACCTGAATATTTATTTATCACATTTTCTGGGAACTCATATAAATTTTCAGAGTCGTTACTTGTAAAACTTATTTTAGGAAAGATGACAAATCTTATGTTTATGTTTAAAACATGCCTTATTTTTTATCATATTTATTTACTGCGACTTACTTATAAAATTAAATCATAAGCATAACATAATATTAAATTATTAAATATTATAATATTTTAATATATTATCATTATTTTAAGTAAGATGTATAAAACACATGTACGAGTTTAAGTTTTAACTCGTATATGTTTCATACAAATAAATTTTGCAAGCGACACCTATTATATTCTAATTCTGTAAATGTTTTTTAATCTAAAATAGGGATAGGTATATAGATTAATTGACAGTCACTTATCTTGTATATTAACAAACTATGGATGATTTGTCTGGTTATATAAAAGCAACCTTTGGCATACTTTTTTCGCACTGATATAATCTATTAATGCTTAGAAATGACAAAGGCTATTTATTCAATTGTTTCCGTAAAATTAACAAAAAAATTATACGATATACTCACATAATAATTATTATTAATACTTATATAAAAAATATTGAATACAGAATAAATATTTCATGCTGAAAAGCTGAAATATTTAAATTCTATAGATTAATAAATATTTTTACCTCACTTCATCACCGTCCTTAAAAATTTTAGGATGATGATGTGCTGCATTGGATCCAATCATATAGAAGAAAAAGCTCCCAGTACAAACTATCCACAACCACGTTATAAAAACATCATAACAGTTGACACCAGTAACTAAATACATCCATATTGGTATTAAAAATCCCAATCCATCGTGCCAGCGATAATGAGTTTTAAAGAAATCTTTGCTTAATATGTTACACATAAACCTACAAAAATAAATTTTATACTTGCAATTTAAGTATTTAAACATTTTTAATAATAATATGTAAGTAGAAATGCTTACCTTTTTACAAAATTTAAAATAAACATGAAAGGAAATGCCAGTAATTCAAAAATAATTGCATAATCAGCATAAAATGGGCGTTCTCTTCGCGGGTTCCAAAATATCATTGGCTCAAAGGCACTTACTTCTAAATCCATTAATGTATTTGGGTAAAGATGATGAGAAAGCGCATGGGACACTCTAAAATCTCTGAAATAAAAATATGAATATATTTGTCATTTTTGTCATTTGCAGTTTAAATCATGAAAATTTATCTAATATTCTACATATATGTATAGTTGCAATAAATAACGTGTTTAAATAAATGTATTCATTAAGAAATGTATGGTAATTTATCTTTAGGTTTACCTTTAGGGGTTACCTTTAGTACCTTTCAAAACGTATAATGAAAAGTAAATTAAATGAATGTGCGCCTACCTGTAGGACCATAAACTAAAATTAAATAGATACATTCTCCAGTTGGATTTTCGATGAATATAATTATGTGCAGCAACAGTCATGATACACAAGGAAACGGATGCCACAAGATAAAATAGCATTCCAAGCCAATAATTAGAGACCCAACATGACAACGCCGAAGATGCCAGAAGAGTTATAAGTATTCCATCTATCAACGTATCAGAATATTTGGATGTATCTTTGGGAATTTTCTTCAGTTCTTCTCTCACAGCTTTTTTTAGAGTGCGGTAAAATCCGTCTTCCTTAAAAGTAAATGGCGAATTTCTTGGCGTTTTGGCATCCCGCATATAAAATTGTTCTAACATTTTTTCAGCAATTGATTCTATGTGATGGCTTTCAAACGCTTCTGTTATATCAGTACCCTGGAAACATGTGACACCTATTTAAAAAATATATCGATAATTTTTTTTTTTATTTGAGTGAAAGGTCACTTAAAAGTATAACAGTTTAGCTATAGTCCGTCCCATATTTTTGTACAGTAACCTTAAATCTTTCTGGACTTTTCATGATTGTAATAACAATAATATCCTATATAATATTTTTAAAATTAAAAATCTAAATATATATAGAAACTAAATATATAAATCTTATAAAACAACAAGCAATTGAAGCATAAACAAATAAAAATAGAGGTGGTAAGTTTAAACTAGTTTCCAGCCAACTTGGAGTACCGATTTATTTTTCAAATTGAAATACTACATCCATTGAACAGGTAACGTAAGTTAATAAAATACATTTGTTACATTTACTTTAAAGTTAGACATTTTAAATTTAAAGTGCATTTTATTTTTTTTATTTCAAAAATACGTTTCATTTACTTTTATATAAATGTTAGAGTTATGGAGTTTGTTAATATAGTAAAAGTCTATCATAGTCGTACAAATAATTAAACACACAAACCTCTGTAACGTTATTGTAAAAATAAAATTCAAATAAATTTGACATTGTCCACCATTAATTAATACGATAGCATATTATTAGAACATTCACATAATTAATTTGCTGTCTAATGGCGTCATAAATTATATTATATTACCTATCCCTTTCCCATTACACGGCTATGAAAATATAATTATTTTGACTTTACTTTGAGCATGCAAATAAAATCGGCTCTACAGTCAGTATCTTTTATATAAGTTGAAATATTTCTGTTCTTTTTTCATGCTACACGCTGTATCTAGCATATGGCATGTTAGTTTTTGAATAATTATAATTTTAAATCAATTGTTCCTAACTCAAACTTTGTTTTATAAGGTTTTCACTACAAATTCTTATTTTTACGCATCAATTTCGCACTTTTACTCTTCAAATTAAATTCAGGATGAATATATACCAAATTCACCGTTAAACCTCAAATCTTGTTCCTACGCTTAAAATTGAAATTCAAATTTTTAGTCAAATTAATCCATGTGTAAAATTGTGAATTTGGAGAGAGAAAATGTATATACGTATAAAGGCTTGTGTTGTTTAAAATTACAATAAGCAATCAGTCCAGATTTAGTAAAAAATAATCGTTACACATTATATTTTATCGTTTACTAAGCATCAAACAGTACAAAATATATCTTTTTATTTGTTGAAATAACAAACATAATTATCTCACATTATGGAAAGAATTCCAAAACATCTTTTAAATGATGTGATCGATCTTAAATATAAAATTTATATTTGCTTCCAGTAATGAAGTTCATATTATGCACTTTATATTGTATACCTAAAATTATTTTGGTATTAAAATTGTAAACACGTACCTTAGTTAGCTCCAGCCATTCCGCTCCACCTGGATGCCTTTGAACAAAACTTTCGAGATCATATAATCTATTATGCACTCGCCATAGTCCCTCGGCCCCATCATCCATTGCTTTCCCCGTAAGCCATTGTACAGGATGTTTCAAACCTTCGTCCCTTAGTGAAGGATATTTCAGCTGGGGAAAACTTACATGAGTTTTCTTTTCTGCTGCTCGTTTGTGAGCTATTTCCAAATAATCGGCTTCTTTAGGAGCCATAGTAAACTTTGTGTACGTATCCTTCCACACGTTAAGTAGTTTTATTGATATAACTTGGCGTCCCCTTTATATAACTTCAAATATCGGTTATCATATGACAACACGATGAACTTATACTCAACGTCATACATAATATACAAAAACATAAACATAAGCGCCGCCATACAAAAATAAACCTCTGAACTTACAAATATTTTCATACGATAAACTTTTTAAACTTTCAGATTTGAGGGTGCTTATCGTTTTTTTTTTATTCTCATTTTAAAAGCTGAGCCACTAAGTGACTATGTTGCTCTGATTAGTATTACATTATTTTTTTAAAATTGTGTTAGATTAACAATTTCTTACTATTTATGTATGCAACATTAATAACATTAAGTTTAACTATACTACATAAAAATTTAGCTAAATCTGAAGTAGGATTTGCAAGATACAAATTACAACTTCAACTTGTTAAGGCAATGGTGTCCCTACAGGTATATTCTATTAAAATATGGTACACATCCTCTAGAACTTCACAGTCGGGACAAATAGGAAAAATAATTTCCTTCATTAAAAATCGAAATTTATTTAACGGATTGTCCCGAATTCCAAATTCGAATCCCGATTGAATTTACATCTATCGAAGAATTATAACAAGGTTATGGTAAATTGTTTTATACCATATAACTATTTTTAGATCTTTTATTAAAGTACTCTTTCCAGCTTTGTCTATATTTTTCTTTTATAAAATATAAACAGTCTGTATAGAAGGGTAACACATTTATTACATTTCCATCAGAACTAGCTTCGTTTGCATATTTCTGCCTTTTAATGCCAATGCCAAAATATTAAAGTATGCAACAATATTACAATCAATCAAGGAAAAAATCAAGGATAAGGAGTTTTTAGCTGAATGTGAGGTTTAACTAAAAATCAAATTTTGAAACCAATACACTTAAATTAAACATTTCTAGTTTTTTGCTTCTATGTATTGAAAAATTTTGAATTTCATTAAACAATAACATTAATAAAAGTTTTTTCCTACGGATCCAATATGGCTTTTCAAATTCTTGTATCATCTGGTACTAAACTGTTGTATATAATATTATTATTTTCAGATATATAATGTAAGCGGACATCTCGTAAATTATTAAAACTCAATATGATAAAAAAAAAAATAACCCAATTTATTTAACTTTTTATAAACATACGGTCGATCATAACTTGCCTTGTTAATAAAATAATTTTAGCAAATAACATTTTATATTGATTTCTTGCTTAAAAGAGTTGGCTCTGTTTTTAAAGTCATTTTTATTTGGCCTAAAAATAATTCTAGCTGTGACATCATCCTAAAATTAGCTTTAAACTTTTCACAGTGCTGAAGAAATACTGGGTATAAATGTTCCAATACAGCATGGTCCAAAGTAGGGAAAAGATGGTGTAAAGCGTGATGGCCGAATAACGTTAGCACTTTAAAGTGATTGTCGTTAACTTCAGGTCGATCCATGACGGATTCTAACTCATGCATGCCCCAATCAGGAGTAACGTCACTGAAAAAAAATAGTTTATCAAATTTAAAAGAACCGTTTTCAATATATAATAATGTTAGTGTTACCATCAAAAATCTCAAACAATTGTAAAATTTATATACCGCGGAAAACTTCCGCAAATAACACATTGTCTTTTATTGCATACAAATCAACAACAAATAGCTTATTGTACAAAAAAGATATACAAAAGGTGGACACCAAAGAACATTCTAAAGTGGGAGAACAAATGCCTTACGTCCCATCACGGAAATCTGGCTAGAGTATAGAGAAAAATAAAGTTATTACAGGGACAAGGATATCTATAATAGGGATAATCATAATACGTAAGTTATTTCAACTAGACAGTAATAGCTATTATAAAGATATTATATATAATAAAATTATCATATAAAAAAATATTTAAAAAAACAAAGACCCCGACTGCGTAAAACTAAAAAGAAAATAAACAAGCCCAATAGTTTATTAGGATTTACAATCGCGACCTCTCTACATTATGCGGGGTTCTGGTAAAGATTTTATTGATTGAAGAATTACTTGTAGGTTCTTAATTCAAATTCAAATTCAAGACAATTCAAAAATATTAAATACTAAATAAATATTTTAATTTTAATATTTCACGATGTGAAGGTGAAATATTTAAATTCTATTGATTAATAAATATCTTTCTTCTTACCTCACTTCATCGCCGTCCTTGAAAATTTTAGGATGATGATGTGCTGCGTTCGCTCCAATTATATTGAAGAAAAAGCTCCCAGTACAAACTATCCACAACCACGTTATAAACACGTCATAACAATTAACACCAGTAACTAAATACATCCATATTGGTAGTAAAAATCCAAATCCATCGTGCCAGCGATAATGAGTTTTAAAAAAACCCTTTCTTAATATGTTCAACATAAACCTTAAAAAAAAAGTTATACTTAAGTCTTTAAACAATTTTTATTATTATTGTAGATCGGTGGAAATGCTTACCTTTTTACAAAATTGAAAATAAACATGAAAGGAAATGCCAGTAATTTAAAAATAATCAGCATAAAATGGGCGTTCTCTTCGCGGGTTCCAAAATATCATTGGCTCAAAGGCACTCACTTCTAAATCCATTAAAGTATTTGGGAAAAGATGATGAGAAAGCGCATGGGAAACTCTGAAATCTCTGAAACAAAAATATAAAAATAATAGTTTGAAAGATTGCTCTATCACATTTCAATACATTTATGTCATTTTTATTAGTAGTTTAAGTCATTAAATTTTATCTAATATTGTACATAATATAGGGGTGTATAAATAAACGTTAAGGTTCAAAAACAAATGCTTCTGTTATATCAGTACCCTGGAAAGTATACGTAACAAGATGGCATAAAAATGAAAGAAGACACCAATAGGTAATAATTCAACTAACTGTACTATGAAATATAATACAATTAGTCTAAAAATATATATCGTTTGACTTAACGATAATATTAAAATGTTCAGATTATCTTAACTGACAAGTGATTTACCTCTTAAATTTGCACTTTTAAAGTTTAAATTTTCATTTTAGATCTCAATATCATCTAAGTGTAAAATTGCGAATCTGGCTCATAAAATTATGAATTTGGAGAGAAGACCTATATAAACTCTTGTCTTGCATAAAATTATAATTAGCAATTAGTTGACCGTTTATAAACCTCGGGGAAAATTATCAAACTCTTTAAAATTGTTGAAATAATACACATAAGAGAAAATATAATGATCTCAGTTATGCTAAGAGTTGGATGTCAAAAATCTCTGTTAATTTCTGTGATCGATTACTTTAAATATAAAATGTATATCTATTTAACGAAATGCATAATATGCACTTTCAAACACGTACCTTGGTTAGCTCCAACCATTCCGCTCCACCTGGATGCCTTTGAACAAAATTTTCGAGACCATATAATCTATCATGCACTCGCCATAGTCCCTCGACCCCATCATCCATTGCTTTCCCAGTAAGCCATTGTACGGAATGTTTCAAACCTTCATCCCTTAGTTAAGGATATGTCAGTTGGGGAAAACTCACGTGAGTTTTCTTTTCTACTGCTCGTTTGTGAGCCATTTCCAAATAATCGACTTCTTTAGGAGCCATAGTAAACTTGGTGTACGTATCCCTCCACACTTTAAGTTATTTTGTTAATATAACTTGGCGCCCCCTTTATATAACTTCAAAATATCGTTATCATATGACAACACGATGAACTCAGCATCATAATATACAAAAACATTATTTTAAGCGCCGTCATACAAAAATTACACCTTCAATCTTACAAATATTATCCTAAGATAAACTTTTTAAACTTTCAAGATTGGGGCCACTTATCGTTGATATTTTTTAAATTATTATCGAACTTAAAATTAAACTTTATGCGTATGTAATATTCATATCATGTAAAAGTTATGCAATATATAAATATTTCATAACTTTTACTACAACTGTCCATTATATTGTAAGTAACTGAAAACAATCTTTATCGAAGTAATTTTTTAATAGAGACCATCCAGTTTAAAAATTATAATTATATTATCAGAGACTTTCCGTGCAGGCGGAAAAACTATTTTTTTTTTCTAAAACTTGCATTTTTTTTTATGTTCTCTTCCTATTGAACTCTCAATGAATTGTCGCAATGAATGATAATTCTTCTAAGAACAAATAATCAAAATACAAAGTTTTCCCGCTCGATGGCCGCAAACCGAGGTTCGAGTCCCGCAGGGGGCGCCCTTACAACAGTCGTCGACTTCCTCACGGGCAGCCACCTAGTGCTTGCATTTCTTCAGGGACAGAGTACCCTCGTCGTGTGTGAGTGTCGTTGTGAGTGTCGCTGTAAAAGCCAATGGGGCTAACAGCATTAACATCATGATCGAAAAAAACAAAATAAAATTACAAAGTTTTAACAAAATTGGATCCTACATGTATATGTCGCCGCGACCCTTA
>FAPJ01010542.1:17027-29867 GCA_001485985.1 Heliconius ethilla aerotome | reverse complement strand
CTAAAAAATCCTTGCTGTGTAAAACAATTGGAAAATCCTTATTGAAACTACGAAAATGCGGGTTGCATTAGGGTTTAATTAATTTTCACATTATCTTAAGTGCTAATAATCCAGTAGTAAAAGCGGGCGAAGCCGCAAGAGGGTCGCTAGTACATTATAAGAAAAACCTTTTTAGGTACTTACAATGTTAGCATTACAATATTAATATTATGCAAGAGAATCATGACAAAAAATACCTTTACAAAAATACGTTCTTCATCTCATACCTATTGTACGTAACTACGTACAATATGCAATATAATGCAACTGCATTTAATGTAAAATATTTTACAAACAAACATATATTTTGAATATTGAAGTCAAATCTTCAGGTTGTTATATATAGGTAGCTGTATTCAAAGTGAGTGAATCAGGTAAGGCGGCCGCGTCCCGCGCTAGGGCGTGTAAACGCAATCTCGTGCTGATCTCGCGAAAATTGCCAATAAGCACTGGCACTGGCACGCGACAGCCAAGCTTGGCAAAATTGGCCCAATATGAGATAAACGAAGCCTGGCTGCCTCTATACGATATATATATTTCATTTCACACGTGACATATTGCTTTGTGTCCCAGTGTGTGCTGCTCTATGTTGTTGCAACATATAGTGTAGGACCATACGACATACAATACTTATTCACTGTAATCAAGTTGTTCATACTTGTGCATGCACACACATTATGCTCTACGGCCGTCATCTGTGTTCACAGAGTGAGCGCAGTGCCGCTATGATATATATATATATACATACAATGATTTGTTACCCCCGGTGTGTTTCAGTAAGCACAATAGCTTATCAACCGCTACTTTTGTCGATTGGATCTCTAACGTGACATTGAAGACTGTACAAATCGAGGAGATCCTTAGGTACCCTTTTGCAAATGATGTAAGGTTCCAGGATTAGGCATACAATGCGTGAAAAGTCTCTCGTTAGTCGTTGGGTTCGCATGTTTGTTATTATGTGCTGTAACAATGTCGGTAAAGTGGCAGTGTACTCTCCACCACGAGTAGCTTTCCTTCGCCGAGAGTCATATTTTGTGAGCTCGAGGGAGGGTCCTCGTATTTAAATTACATTTCTCCACACGAATTTCAACTCTACTCCTATGGCGTAGAGTATTGATCGTTTTGTTGGACGAGTTCGTGGCGACGCATACATTACCCATCGGTTTCCATTCTCCGCTTTACGTAATGGTCCGCTGTTATATTTTAAACAGTTTCACAATCATGTTTAAATGCTACATGGTCATAGTATGTATAGTATTCGAATACTTAATGTATTGCATTAAGTTTGCCTCTTCACCGCTCCACTAAAGGGACTGCGAGGGCCAAAATGCCCATTTGGATAATACACTCCCATCATCTAAAGCCAGCGCAGTTGTCTGTCATTAAAAATATAAAGCTCGATTTAGTTAAATTGAAATTAGTGTTTATCAGTAACGGTTGTAGATCAGAGTCTTAATGGAGGCTTTTAACGCACGCTACATTCACTCATAATTCATATTTTCTATTTAAGTCAATTTAAATTTGTGTGTCGCATACGGGAGGGGAGGGCGGGGGGCGGGCGGTTAGTGGAGTATTGTTAATGCACTTTTGTGTATGCACATAATAAACTATAACGCTTAAGTTTCTTTTCACTTTTAGTAATCATCATTTAAAATAGGTATTTTTTTTTAAATATATAATGCTCAATATAACAAGATTATAATTTAATTGTTTATAAGCTTGGTTTCAAATGATAGAGTCATTTCTTTTCCCCTTCCTCGAGCGTGGTCCCCGAGGAGGCAGGAGAGGAGGAGTAAATTACATTGTTACAGGCGTAAGAAATTGCCATTCACTTAGGAATTTGTTTAATAAATATTTAACTTGATTTCAGTTGTAAATCATTATTGAATTATTCCTTTAATTAAATATTACGGTTTTATTTTTCTGTTTTATACTGGTGTACAAACTACATATTTGTTATTATTTTGAAATGTCATAAACAAATAAAAATATAAACAAGACACTAAAAATAGATTTAGTTTAGTTATACGAGTTAAAAATGTAGGCTTGCACGAACACACAAGCACTATTGTTCCTATTCACACATCGAGGCCGGCACCACGAGCATGTGGCAATAGAGGCGACGGTAGTGGGTTCGATGCCCTTTCGAAGAAATTAAATGTTTTATATTTTCCTTTCGTCGCTCTGGTAACAAGACACAAATTTCAAATTCAAATATTTTTATTCAAGATAAAAAGTTACAAGCTTTATTTTTTGAACCTCCAATAATCTACCACCAGTTCGCAAAAATGAGTGCCTCAGACCTGAGAAGAACCGGCGCATGAAACACAACGGGACATTTTTTTATTTTTTTATTTTACACAAATACATATTAGACATTTATGTAAGACATATCGTATCACTGAAGTCTAACAAGCAAATTTCTTAATAAATATGTTCGGGTATAATCTCGACGTATCTTGCCAGGGTCCGCCTTCCTACTTAACCTACTCATCTTTGAACGATTTGTAACGTCCTGGGCCTAGACCATAGGCTCTCATGTCCTGCGTCACAACATTCAATCACACACACATTCTTCCTTGGGTATCTGGGAGGTTTAGCTCCAGGGACAGGCATAGCAACTTGCATCCGATATAGTTCGTAGGCCGACGCGCAACGTGGCCATATCATATCAGACGATGCTTTTGGAGCTTATCCGCTACGTCACGGACCCCAAGACTACCTCGAATGAATGTGTTGCGTATGCGGTCAGACCGCGTTACGCCGCACATCCACCTCAGCATCTTCACTTCCGTGACGTAACAACACTAAATATAAATAACATTTATAGAGAAAAATGCAGAACGAACCATTTTGATATCGAAATATCTACTTTCTTAGTTAATACTTTCTTATGTTAGTAGAGTTCTTAGTAATATCGCAGAATATATTAAGTGACGAGTGGTGTGTGGCGTGAGGTGGTCAAGGTAGGGAGGGTAGGGCTGTTAGGGCGGCTAGGGCGGTCGATCGATTGGCGGGGAATGTTGATTGGTCCCTGCCGCCGCCCACGCGGGCGGGCTAATCAATTACACGATAGCGCTTGTAGCTTCTTTACTAGTACTGTGTTGTAGTTCTTTTGTGAACTCTACTTTCTTATACATTTCGATATGTTTTTAGATGATTGATTTTTTAAAACCAAATCTAATTTAAAATAGTAAATTTTTTAATTAATCTCACTTAGTTGTTAGAAATTTTCTTGGAAAATGATCAAATTGAAATGCAAAATATTTCTAGTATTAAGTTTTTTTATATTTCTGAAATTACATTCATTACCATTAGGTATAGTTCTTAATAGTTTTTTTATTTAATTATAATAATTAAAATTGGGGACTAAAAGGCTATTACAGAAGCGACTTATATTTTGGGCATTATTATAAATAATTAACTAATTCCACATTAACAACACGCATAATTACCTCGACAACATAATATTTTGATATAATGTCATTTATAACTTAACAACATGAACACTATCAACATTATCCGTTAATCTCCCTCAATGAACCGTATAACGCGTTACAAGCGTTACAACACCACGTGGCTTGACCCGCGACTCTCCTCCACTCTCCTCCACTATCCCGCACCCTTTCCTAAACAATTCCATTAACAATTAGTTACGCATTCACCAACTCAAATAACACACGAACACGCTAATACATTGCTTGCTCTATATTTGTAGAGTTCGTCAAACGTCTGGAACACGGCAATGGATGCTAGCTGGAGTCGATAAGGCGACCGCTCTAAATTTAATAATTCATTCATACGGCACCAAATTCAATTACTAGTCGTCCCGGGGGAGCCCGGCCCCACCCCGGCGCTGATGTGCTGATGTGCTAACCCGGCGCCGGCTGTTTACTAATTCATTTGGCAATCACATTCGGTAATTATGTGACAATCCCCATACTTCGGTAAACTGCTATGGATTACGGTCGGGACGGGTTGTTTGTATGCAATTAACACGACACAACAGCTTGGGTGCGCTTGTGCTTAATACAAGTGTGCTATCAAATGTATCAAAATAATTTATATATTTAAAAATGAATACAGTTTTACTGAGAATGAGCACAATATTAGGTTTAACTCTCAGTGACGCAACGTTTGTGGGTGCAATTGTCACTTGAGAGAATAAAGTATTTTCA
This sequence comes from Heliconius ethilla aerotome, assembly GCA_001485985.1. Classification (NCBI taxonomy): domain Eukaryota; kingdom Metazoa; phylum Arthropoda; class Insecta; order Lepidoptera; family Nymphalidae; genus Heliconius; species Heliconius ethilla. The sequence continues at coordinate 25,650 of FAPJ01010542.1, read as the reverse complement.
TTTCCTAGCTCTGGCAACACAGCTCCGCCCCTCGACATACAGTGTCTAAAAGGCAGTTAGTGAGGAACGGAGTGTTTCAACACTGATTTCCTTTATCTTTTCTGCTTCATACGCGATACAGCGTGCAGCTAAACTAACTGAAAACGATTGACTTACAGCTACCCAGGTACATAAATGTAATTATGATCGATTCTTTTTTTTATTCAATGAATAATAATTTTATTGTTCCTTTGTACGTAAATAATTATATTTTTAACAGTTATAAATATTGTTTGTTAACAATTGTATATATTACATTTGTTCACAGGTGTATCTTCATTGGAAGCAGCAAAAGACTTCACTGTAGATGGTCTCACTGGATACAATGGAAAGAAAAAGAAGAAAAAACGCAGACATAGGTAAATAGCACTGCCTAATTAGTTTCCAGTGTAGGACGCAAATGGTAAAAATAATACTATCAATCTAATACTATCAATGCTTCAAAACTTGAACATTCGTTCAAGTTTTGTGGGGAAAGTGGGGAACTAAGCATACCTACATACGTATAGTTTGAATCCCTTCCGGAATGTTGAAATTTAAATGTTGTATCCTGGAATTTGAGCCCGGATGTGCACTGATATTGAAATGTGACGTATAGCATAGCTTCACGCTGTATTGCACACATAGCAGAGTAAGTAGAGGGAAACTGGGAACCTAGTGTTAAGACACTACGTTCTCATTATATCATTTCTGTTCCGTTATTGCGTTGAATGGCAGAGATCAACGCCGCGCTTTTCCCTCTACTCGTATAGTTAGTTTACAGTAATAGGACCTACACGAAAATATGAATTCATAAAATTATACAGTGTTACATAGTGACCAGAGAGGCAATAATTGTGGATTCGAAAAACACTTGGACCTATATGATCACTTATTTTATTTTGCATTACCTTGTTCCCACAAGACAAAGCACTGCGTTCCAACACTGACCTAGTAAAGGAAGTTAGACAGAAAACGATATGTAACACTAGGTTCTACCCACCCAAGTCTACCCATCTGTGTTCGGTTTCTGCAGCAGGACCATCTTCACCTCTTACCAATTGGATGAACTGGAGAAGGCGTTCAAGGACGCGCACTATCCAGATGTGTACGCGCGGGAGATGCTCTCGCTCAAAACTGATCTGCCTGAAGACAGGATACAGGTCAGTCATACATTTTAAGTTTAATCATTTCGAATTAATATAAAAAGTCAAAGTCAAGTATCTATCTTATGGGGTGCTATCACTACTTTAAACGGTTTTGCTGAGCAAAGCTATCGGGAAAGCCTACAGTCAACTTTTGCTATAGACGGTATGTTTGGTTTTAGACCTCTTTTGAGGTATTATATTCTCTATCGAAGAATATACTTTATTCCATTATGTGCCTTTAAATTAAATTTCAGTCTTTTGAAATGGGGAATATGTAATTGTTCGCCTTTATCATACGTTCTTTATACAATTTTGATTACATTCATCGTTTGGGAAGGAATTCAACTCGAATTTATAATTTACTAACGAAATATCATCTAATATATAGATATTCCATAACTATTTCGTTGTACAACATTCTTCTTCTTCTAATATTCTTTTGTTGTAGAATATTTGATACAAAAATACTTGAATTGCTACTTATATTTTAAGAAGGATGGTAAAAACTATTAAGTAACTGACTGGATTATTTTTTCACCTTGTTACAAGATGATTTTATAATATTTTTAAATCATTTCGCCCGCGAATCGCTTCCATTTGTTTGTCCAACATAAATAATAATCATAAATTAAAATTGTAGAACTGAACGATCATTTCACCTTAACACGACATATTGTGGCTCTGCCCTTGTTACTATCATAACAGTTACTTGGCGCTGCCAGTTATAATTAACCGTTCTTAGAATAATAAACTACGTCTATAATGAAGTCCTTGATTGAGTGGAATGCATCGTCCTACTTCTTGAAATCAACAATATTCATCTATTATAACAATAAAACCTATACACCATATATATTGTCGTTTAATTATTCTAAGATATGTAGAGCTCTTAAGCAAGTCTTGAAATTCAAGGCTGTAAAGAGGGAAAACTATTATAATCAAGTAATAAATTACACATTTTTTAATTATTAATTAATAATTTTTAGAATATTTAAATTTATTGAAATAAATAAAGTAATTTGGATATAATTAAGGGCTTCTAGTCTTCCTAAAGTTTAAACTAAAATATAGAAGACCTTTGTTTCTATTGACAAAGATTTCTATCGTATTTGCCTTGACTTAAAACAGAAATTTAAGAAAAAATATGTAGGTATCTGAATATGTACAAAAAGTAGGGACTCAATATATAAAAGAAATTAACAGAATTACCTAAAAGCCCAAACTTAAGTTGGATTCGAAGTAATATTAACTGCCTGGTAGGTATCGAGAAGCACAATTAACTCGATAGTAAATCCCATAATTCGATTAAGAAAAAACATCGTCTCGTGTTCAGTACAACAAAGACGCCCATTACGCCATCAAAGACGTCAATTGCCATCGATTGTAGGAAACGTGACACTCGATGTTCTGTAAGCCATCGATAGATGTAGGGTGAGCATGGGGCTGGCGATGGTGGGACTGTGGGATGGTGATTTATTTAAAGAAGAGGTTATAATAAATATTATTTGGTTTATAGCAACACAGCGTAAAATTACAGTAATAGTACTTTATCAGCTTTCATATCAACATAATACTTTTCATCTTCATCATACTGTCTCAGATTTATATTATTATATAACATTTTATTAGCCAAACAGGATATTATAATAAAGTATGTTAGGAATCTATCAAAACACGTAAAGTCTAGTCACAGGAAACTTCTTTTAAAGAGAACCCGACACCCGACGTCGGCAACGTGATACTTTACGCAAGGAACCGCAAAAATTTCGCAGAAGGAACACTTTCTATACCAATTGTTAGGAAACAAACGCTTTTGTTGAATGGATCGTAATTTTTTTAATTAGTAAAACGGAACTCAACACTGATTGACGTCAAATTGACTGACATTGATTAGTACTGAATAGACGTTTATTATTCAATTGTTTGAGTTTGTTAGTAAATCAAAACTTATTATTATCGTTTCCAAAATATCGAATTAGTTGGTACCTGATAGTAAATTGTAAATAGACGAAAAAAGGGTTATGTTGTTCCATTATACATTGCATACAAATCTCAAAAATTGGTCAAAAAGGAGTGTCCTAACACTTCCATCTGCCAACTCTGCTGTGTGCTTGGTACTGCGTTAATCTAATTATAGATTTTTTAACAAAATTATAGAATATATAAAGGGAAAAGTTTTGAACGGAAGTGTTTTAATGGGAACGTAGTGTCATAGCACGAGGACCCCAAGTTTCCTCTGCCTACCCTGTATACAGCGTGAAAGTAAAAAAATAAAATAAAAAGAGGGCACTTAAAAAGATTTCACTTACACCATTAATGTGCGCATAGCAGGTAACGTACTACGTACTACGTACTACGTACTACGTACTACGTAGGCGTATATAATATAGTTGGTAGTCAATGGTAAATGTTTTAGGTACAATCAATCTATAATCAATCGTTATTTACGCTTTTATTTTTTGTAGTCAAGTAAAAATAAATAATTTTTAGAGTTACAAATATTTTTAATACAGTGCTTTGGCAACTGTAAGGTAACTTATGAACTATGAAGGTTATCAACAATTTCCAGCGCACTGTGCTCGTAGGAGACATAAGAATCGTACATAAAATGTATTGTTTTTTGAATGTTTTTTTAGTCACCAGCAAGCAGCAACAGCACGGCCCAGGAAGGTACATACGTTCTAATTACTCGGCACTAGAAACGTAATTATTATTAATAATTTTTCCGTTTGCCGGTTACACACAACGGTAGCTCAAGCATCGGGCACCTTCCCTCGGAAGCTGCGGGGGAAACACAAACTCCCCCAGACCACCTCCAGACCCCCCCGAACACCACGTTTATGAAAATTTCATTTCCAAACTCTCATGTCGCCACAATGCAAAATAAACCCTAATCTAAGGTAACAAAGTTTATTACCACTTAATTACGTTGGGAACGAGGAAAATTTGATAACATTGCAAAATGAAATCTATCGTCGTAACTTTAAGTCGCGTGTTGTGGGAGATGCCTTTAAAATTTTCGATATAATAGCTTCTGGAGATTACGTTAGGTACCCCAAGCGGGGCACTAGCGGGGCACTAGCGGGGCGGTTGAGACGTTGTAATAACTGGATTATTGTGCAATCTAATTGTAGGTATTTATTTGTAATCGATATTATTCATACACTATCGCCATGCCAGATAGTTATTTAATACTAAGTATAAGTATTCGTAATATTATACAAAATTTTAATCAATATATCTATCTGCCGAAACAAAAACATAAAAATCCAACATATTGAATATCAAAATCGAATATTTAAGCTACAAACAAGCGAAAACTTTAAAACACTTGCCGTCAATAGTAAGCGTGTAAACCTCACCGCTATGTTTTCACAAACGTTTACCGCCATCTAGCGGCGCCTCTGGACACGTCGCCATGGCAACTGCTCGCTGATTGGCCACTTCGACGCCAGCTAACCACTCCAGAACGTCGTAACCGCCGCAAACAGCCAATCTAATATCAATCTTAGCACCTGTTAATATAGCACCTTTTAATTAACACCCACAATCATGTTTGTCGTGCCTTTGTTCGACGGCCAGGTTTTATTAGCCCCGCCTCGTCAGTGGCATGGCGGACTTTTGTCTTAGCTATTTGTCTTTTTGCGTCGCTCTCATTCAGTTCTGTATGTAATGCACTTCATTTGTATTATGTTGGAGGGTTTATTGAAGAGACGTTTTATCTACTTATATTTTTAAGCTGTGTGTTTGTTTTTTCAATTCTCATAATTAAATTTGGTTATATATGTTAGTAGAATTTATAAGTATCTTGAAAATATAAGGTCCTATTCCTTTAGCATTAAAATTAAAATATACAAATGTTATTTCTTACTTAAAAATGTATAGTTTTTGATGTCAATTATGTTATTCTTATAAATTTTAAACAACTAATGTAAATATACTGACTGTTCTTCATTAAATTTCATATTTAATAGATAGATTCAATCAAAAACATCAAAATAATTGAACAAAAATGGAATTTACTATAAAAGAAAGAAAAATACCTAGTATATTTTTAGTAAGAAAGTAGAACTAGCCGTAATGGCGCCATGGGCAAGCAATCTATTCGATCCACATCCGGGAACATTGTGATCGTTTAATTTTGTCATTTCCCTGCTCTCAAAAGACATAACGCGGCGTTGAATACCGTCACTTACCGGAGTATCATAACACTAGGTTTCCTCTACGTAACCAGCTATATACGGTAAAAAGCGAGAAGACAACCTAACTCTAACAGCTTTGAACGTTTCCTAATATATATAACCTCCGCTTCTAATTCTATAAAAACGACAAATCCCACTCACAGCACTATTTTCGAGACATATGTCTGGCTGGCTTGCGGATCTTAACGCTACAATTACATAAAACATAACAAATAATATTGTGATTTATTTAACGTATAAAAAGTAACGTATAAAAAGAATAATTGATGAGTTGGTGTATAACATCGTTGGTGAACGAGAGCGGCTTCCGGCGGTAATTGGCGAGAAATATGATCTCGCAGCTACCGAGAGGAAACCGACTGTGAAACTTCCTACCTGGATATTGGGTATTGCCATTTTGTAAGTACTTCGTTATTGAATGCTTCGTAAAATGCTCGTATGTGCGTTATGGTACGGCGACTGTAAACGTGGCGAATGTGGGTTCGACTCTCTCTTCGAGGAATATTGCTCACTCTGGAACAAAACAAAGTCAGACTCTTTTGAATAGGAACACCATAGTATTTTATCTTAACTTTCATGTTATACGAGTAATATATTATAGTTTATAGCTCTCCTCGATCGTATCGAATGGCCTATCTAATACAAATACATTTTTTCAATTCCAATTCCAATTTCAAAGATTAACGCACTTTATCATACAAACCTTTTAGCTTTATAACATTAAACATACATAATTATGTATATTAACACAGGTAAATTTAATGTCAACTGGACTCTACATACATATGCAGGAGTCGGTGTCTGTCGCACTCCCGGCTCGACTCCGAGAGGTGATCGAATTTTCCGCCAATTACGCCCCGGATACCTGCAGCATCCGACACGATACTCACAACGCGTGCATTAGGCAGCTCTATTTGAGCCTTTGTTGCTGTACTGGATCGTCCTGATGCCGGCATCACACAGTGGCACTGCATCTGATTGTAGACGCAACGTGCTCGCAGGTCGTTCAACTAACCTATAGCTCCCATCACACAATATCTATTGAGTTAATCTAAACGTAAGCTTAAGTATGTAATTTCACCAATAGTTATGTTAGAAGTGCTATTTTTAGTTCTCATTATCTATGAGTCTTAAGTCTCTTATAGAATTGACTATCTTTATAAAAGATAAAAAATACATAGTAATTAAATAGATTTTTCCAAATTAAATATAATATAAAAACTGAAACCCCATAAACATACCTCTACTTAATAAGCACCCAACTCTATCAATTTGTAGAGACGGCTAAATAATTAGAGCCTTATTATCTATCAGTCTTACGATTTCATTAGCGAGTGACAATAGGGGTGGGAGAGTGGAAAGAGGAGGAGGGGGAGGAGGAGGAGGAGGAGGGGAGAGGGAGAGGAGGGCATGTGGGTGAATATGGAGGCAAATTTAGCAATTAGCGTGCGTAGATTCCCGTCACCTCCCAGCCCGTAGCTTAGCGGTAGAAGAATGTACAGCTTTATACGTTTCTAATTAAGCTACGTACTTCTGCGAGTAAATGTGTTTTAATTGTTACATATCTTCCGGCATTATAAATATTAATTGTTTTCTATTATTTTTATTGTCGTTTAGTTAATAACTGAAATTATATAAAACCAAACTCCAAACAAATTCCAAACCATATCATATAATTAAAATAATAAACGCAAATCTTCGAAAATTGCGTGGTGAATGGGGAACGGAGTGACTTAACACTAGATTCCATCTATCTACTCTGCTATAGGTATGCGGGACTATGCGAGACACTAAGGAAAAGAAAATAAATCTCTATCTTATTTTATCAGAACTGTATCGAACAAAAGTCACAAAAAATGTAACATCCCAAACTGATCGTTCTCAATAAATTTAAGCTGTTTTCATAACAAATGTGCGTGTGCGTGTAATCCTCTCAGCCCCCGACGTGCCGCGACGTCCTCGAGTGGGCGGTTGATTAAAGTGCCGTATGGCGGTACAGTTGGTGGACATGTTTACTTTTTGTTACTCTTCACAATGATGTTTTAAAAATAATAAGAGCATTCAAAAATATGTGCTAATATTATATTTACAGTGGGTACCTTCTCATAATTGTTTCCCCTTTTCTCTTATTTTTACTATAATTCCTTTTATTTTTACCAAAAGTAGTCTGTGGGAATTTAGGTTGTTACTTGAAGAAATAAGACCTCCTCTACATATATGATTATGTTTTTTTTTTCATGTAATTTTTGTGGAATAACGTATACATTACAGTATATATACTAAAAATTACAGTATATATACTACTCTATGTATGTTAAATTAAATTAAGTAAAAAATAGGTGCTTATCGATGAATAAAAGAAGAAAAATCGGAGAATAAATATCCTTAAAAATAAATCCATTATGGCCATTATACTGCAACGGTACAGTATCTAACTGTTGACACTAGGATTGTAGATACGATCCTGACTCGGCGTTCAGTTTCACCGCCCTATACGCCCTACACGGAATGTCCTAAATTTGGACGTAGAGGGAAAAACGAAAAAAAAAACAATGGAGCTGCAGGAATAAATTATTTATTAAAGTTCCTATAACAAATTATTAATAATAACTAACAAGAAACCATACTTGAACCCAAAAATATCTAAGTTAATAACTTTCATCTCTGCTGACCAACTAACACTATCGAAGTCACCAGCTCATTACAACATATTAGGACCAGATATTTGCTCTTTAAAACGCATCCCTTTGTGCTCCATCCCCTGTAACATCCCTTAATCCCTTGTAATAAGGGTGCGGGGGATAATTTATAGTTTATCTCATAAATTGATTATTACACATGGAGTGAGTGATAAATCAGCGGAAATCGGATTAGGGGTCGACAGTGGGCAAGGACGAGGACGAGGACGAGGGCGCGGACGGCGAGGACGAGGACGGCGCGCCGACACGCGCTGTGGGTACTTATTAAATTGTTTTTATAACTTTTTGTGCTTAATGTGGCGGTTGTGATATGAGGTGATTTGTTTTTATCTAATTTGTATTGATTATGGTGTTGAGATTTATATGGTAGGTACAATGGAAAGACTTATGCTTACTACTGACCCTTAGGGTTGAATTCTAAAAACCATGAAACAGTTGTTCAATGAAATATTTTCAAGAGTCTGAATTACAGATTTTACAAAAATCGGTGCTGATAATGAAAAAAATCCATACAAACTTTCAACATCTATTGCATACCTTTAGGGTTAAAATTTTT
>FAPJ01010542.1:0-17003 GCA_001485985.1 Heliconius ethilla aerotome | reverse complement strand
ATTACGAAAATAAACATCTGTCGAAATTTCACATTTCTACGCTACGCTTCTATTTATCTGAGGTCCGGGGTTCGAGACTATATAAAATAGGTGTTAATATAAGTCTTAGTACATATTCTGTGCTGGCATTCAGCACTAGAATTATCTTTTATCCCTACCTATCTTTATATATTGATATAGTTGTTCAATTTTATTTTTTCATGATTATTTATTTAGATGTAATTGTAGATATAGTAAACTCAATTCTTGAGCGGAATATACATTTGACAATTAGAAAACTTTGAAAATTAAGATTTTGTAATGTTATATAAACAAAAAATATCACTATTACTTTTATCAAAAAAAATAATAAATCCATAATCATATTAAAAACAGACAAATATATTTATTAGATCATTAATTTTAATAAAATTTTGAACAATCATGAACAATGCAGATCGCCGCGTCCACCCTCGCCCTCCTCTAAACACGTTATCTGGATCATTTATAACCACTCTGTAATAAATATCATTATATTAAACGCTATAATGGGACGATACAACGTCGACTTCATTATTCATATGAGAATGTTTTACTTTGTTTTCTTTTGTGAGCACATTTAGTTTAATATACAGAACGGTTTCTATGCATTTAAACTCAATACTGATATTTAGCATAAAACAATAGAAGAGTTTGAACGAGGTAATCTCAGAAACTACCTGTTTGTAATTGGAAAGTTTGTTTTCATGTTGCAAAGTCCATCTATAGAGAAAGGCTAACCTATCTTATATCGCTTTAATCATGTCGAGGCCACCAACTGTACCTGTATAAATTAAATTCGGTAAAACAGCCAGGAGAAGCCACTAGCAATAGTTTACTATAGGCTGACGTCAAAAACAATGTTTAGGTTATCTAACGTGAAAAAATCACAAAAATAATTTGTCACAAATGTATCTAGTATCTATCACCAAATAAAACGTCCAAAATTATCCCCTAACAAATGCACCCCTTTCACACGTATTCGAAGTCACGCGTATACGTTCAGTTCAGTTTTGCCTCTACCGTCCCGTCATAGAGCTCATGTTGACTTGTTGTTCTCTGCCAGTCTTGTGCAGCTTCATTTTACATTCAAATATTTTGTTTTTTCTAAACAAATTGAGTTTGAAACATGACAACGTATAAATCGTCATTATAAAATCTAAACTTGATGTCATTACAGGCACATTACTGTTGTAACGCCGAGGGTGAGCTGGTAGCACTCTAAAGCTCTCTTGTAGTGTATATAAACTATGTAACTGGCTCGAAGTCCAATATGACTGTTTTGTTGTAAATTATAATCTATCTTTTCTTTATTTAACGAATAATTTTTGAAGTTAAGATTAAAGTATGAGTTTGTTTTCTATTATTTCTTGTTTTATATAAAAATCAAGGAACTTAATCGAGACAAAAAGCATATAAATAGAAAATGAATTGTAAAAAGTAAGGCAACCACATAATAGCAGTTATTTAAACATTACAAAGTATTATTCTCTCTATTACAGTTCATTATTATAAATAAGCATCGCCAGAATGGCTAACAACTCCGCGCTGTGGTATCGGTGCGTGGTGAGGGCTTATGCGCACGCGGCGACGCGCGACCTCGTACATAAATATTCATATAATTAGTGATTATGTGTGTTTTTATACGGTTTTGTACTGACATGTTTTTTCTGGTATCTTCTCCTACCCAGCAAAAGGAATATAGAGTTCTCCTTACTGAGTGGCGAAGTTTCACCCCAGTTTAAGTTTCCAGGGTGCAGAAATGGACATGATTCATTTACTCGAGTGGAAATCGACCTGACCACCGTCGCTTTCACAATGAGTCACTGCGCCATGATGGTCTCAAAAATTAAATTAACGAATGTAAAGTTAATTTTTCTTAGCAGACCTGCTTTCCAGTTGTTAGGTTTACTTTAAAATTGACAATGTTAACATTTTTATATTAACACCAATTCCAAAGTGCTTGTAAGAATCTATTAATAAAAAATCATCTAAATTAAGCTAAGATTTAGCATAGTAAAGTATTTTAATTATTATTTAAACACTATAATTATAGGTAAAATAATTAAAATATTTTTGAAAGCGTATTACAGAGTTCTGACATAAAAGTAATTGATTAGTACATTAGTACAATCTCTTTTCTAACAGACCACTTTAATTGTAACATCTTAACTGTGTGTCTAGGTCTAAACTAACTTATTATTTTAACCTTACAATTTATTGATGTAATGTATTCTATATAATGTTAATATTTATTCTGGTTAATATATTGGATCAAGATGTTTTTCTAGTACCTATTTTTAGAAGGAGTACAATCACAATCATCAGTAATAAAGGTAGACAATTTGTTTCGCACTATCTCAGAAACGATTTATGAGTTATATAGCCAATTTATGAAGGACGTCGATATCACACCACGTTAATCACGTCGATGTAACCCAACGTCCCGTGGTCAGAGTAGAAAATGGCTGTGGTCCGTCTGACCACCGGGGAAGCCGTGGGTACAACTAGTACTAGTTACTAAATAAGCACAAGTAATCTTCTAACATAATTGCCGCGAGCGAGACACTCGTGCGCAGTAATTGTAGCGCGTGTCTTGCAACTAACGAGCGCTGTTCCCGGCCCCCGCTGTGACTCGCTACTCTCTCTGCTTGTTACTTTATTTGGAAATTTTGACAATTAATCGCATCAGGGATGAAAAAGATACGTTGTTATGCTAATGTTCATATATTGTTAATTATAATCTTATTTAAAAGTATATTAAATAGCAAATAAAATTTATTTTCGCAAATATACGTATGTTGGCCTTAATAAATTCGAAGTGGTCCATTGGATACTTTCTAGTGCTTAATGGACACGAAAAGTTATTTAATATTTAAATTTTCCGGGCAAACGAATATTTTTCTGTTTTTATAAGTAGAATATTCGTTTGCTAAGTAGAAAATTGCGATGCTATTAAGGAAAATCATAATAAACCTCAATCGACAAACAAACATAAAAAATTACATGACCTTTTGTAAAAGAAATGTTAGTAAAGGTTTCTTACCAACATACTCAAAGATTTGGGTTATCACCAGAATAGTTAACAAAAATATGCCTAGGTAAGTATATTTCGCTAAACTTGCACAATCTTTTTAAACTTTCCCATTAATCTCGTCCCATACTGAACTAAATGTAATTCATTATACTAAATCAGTAAATCCTTCTATAAATTCTCGATTCGGACCTCTTAATCGCGTACACTGGCAGCACTGGCAGCACTGGCAGCACTGGCAGCAATCTTATTAATTTAAGTGAGTCTCAATCAGCGGTAATGCTGTGGGCGGTTGTCCGAGCGACAGACGTACGTACTCGCTTTCCTATCACATTAGCGAACAATTGCGGATATTTAACTTGGACGTGCAATTTGCGAGATTGATAGTCCACCATTTCGAGAACACAATGTATTGGAACTGAAACGCTCGCATTGTTAACTTGTTTGTCTTTAACCGACTTTGGATTGGGATGTTATTGTAATCGTTGGAATATATCGTTGCTTTTTAGAAACTCTCAACCTTTTTCCAAGAGGTGCAGGTTCACAATTTAGGTTATGTTCAAAATTTTGTAAATTTTCTAAAAGAAGTACTTTTGTTTCTTAAACGTAGACACTAAACTATTATATACTTAACAAGGTTAACAATATATGGTTGACTTCAGGAACAGATTTTTTCTCATCCAAAGGGAAATAAATATTCCAAACATACCCAGTCCTTGGGGAGGAGCGGGTTATCAGGTAGAGATCCCTCAACATAATAGTATTGTTTTGGAGCAGTTGCATTATTGTATTGAACATAATATAGATATTTTCATGGTGTGTGTGTTCCTCCACGCCTTCAATATCTTTAAATTACTGCTTAAACTATTATTTGATGCATCAAATCTCAGACCTCAGATTAAAACTATCAAGGTCTTGTTTACACCTATCAACATTTATTTCCAAACATGCACCGATCATCGGTAAATAAAATATTTGCCAACCAAATCTGAGAACCGCATCGACAAAACATCTCAAAGAATCGTGAGAAAGCTCAAGACTTTCCAGAGTGGAGAGACTTCGGCCATCAATTTAAAGAATTTAGCAGTTTGGACGGCGTTCAGCGTCGAGAGGGCACAACAAGTTTTAACAGGCTAGGTTCCTTTGCTCACTTAGTTAAACTTAGCTCGAGCTGCGCCTTTTTATACTATTATGTATACATTACAATAGTTAAAAGTTTGTGCAGGATATTTGACTTAGATCTTGTCTTATTACATTTATGGTATTTTACGAGTAGTTCAAGTGACTTTCATCTCGTGGATTTTTATTGTGAATTGTGATACTGTTTTTTTATCCAAATATTAATACTGAAAGGAGAATCCTTAACTAGTTAAAATAAATTAACTTTAAATACCTGCAGTATGTTATACATCTGACTATCAGGAATGCGTGTATCTCAAGTACTACTGAACAGATTTTGATTAATACTCTTGCTTTAGTTTAATATACATTTAAATTTAAAAGGATCACCCCAATATGACTTTTAATGTTCTAGAACTGTTTTATGAACACATATAAAAACACTTTATTCATTGATTTGGAATTCTACATAGAGATATTATTCAATTCCATTAATACTATATTGTAGGTATATAATAACTTTCTTTTTTATAGTATCCCAAATATATATTTAGTGGGTTTTTTTCCGGGTTGCCATGCTCCACAGACTTTTGTCGTTCATGCCTTTCTTGTTCCTGCCTTGTAGATGCGTTCTTTTCAAGCAATCTAGCATTAAGACATTCCATTCCTGACGCAACACCCGATTTTCGAGACATTGCGGATTGAGTGGTGGAGTTCACTGCCGCCTGTCTTGTTACCGGAACGAGAAAATGAAAACAATTGATTCCCCAAATGGAGATTGAACCCACAACCGTAATATAAAGTCAGACACTGTGCCACTATTACATACAATACTTAATACTATAACAATTATATAGTATATTGTAACAAATCAATTACATCATTCCGTGCGACTATAAATCGATTAGTAATTAATTTGGTAATGCGTCCATTGTGCCACGACTCCATACACGCCTAATTGATGTTTGGATCATTTATTATGCTCGTGTCGACCTCCAACTGAACTAGATGTGTTCTGACTTCCTGTAAGCGACAGTTCCCACAGACAGGCTTTGTGTTAGATTGGAAAGCTTGCACCCACTATTATGTTAAACTGTTTTTTGTAATTAACTCGATGTCTCAATATAAACGCTACGGGTGTGGGTTCGATTCCCTCTGGCGTGGCGTTGAAGTCTGCTACTCAACACACAATATCTCGGGGCGGGATTCCCTCGCACCGTACGTACACTTTTTCGCTATGATGTCAAGACAAAACGCAGCGTTTCCAGAATTCGGTGGAACATAGGGAACAGTGTGTACACATCATAATACTAGTATCGGAGAAAGAGTGTGTCGAACAGATTCGTTCCGAGCGCCCGACACAGAGCTACCCTCTTTAACGCCGCCGCGGTCGAGCAACGCGCGCGCTAAATTAATGACCCGACAGACACTTGTTGTAGACGCAAATGTAGCGACTTCAAAATGGATTTTTTTATTAGATTACACCATTACCAAAACTTTTCAAGCGAGATAGCATCAATTTATTTAAAATAATATCTTATTTTAGTTATTTCCATTTGAATAAATAATCATAATTATTGTTATTAAGACATTGCATGTTTCAATTTAATGTATTCTCTTGACTGGGAACTGAATCTACAATCCCTTGTGCTCCTGTGCCATAACAACCACGCTTAGTTTTCTTCCCAAAGCGAAGAAATGAAATGAATGTATTCCTCGCTTACAAAACAGATGATGAGCTCTTGTGACAAATATCTAATTGTGTAAATATTAGTAATGGTATGTTTAACAAGGAGGCCACAGCTTATAAAATAATCCAAAAACATGTTCTCTACACAATGCACCGCTGGCACAATGCTGGCACGAGTACGAGCAAACAGCGCTCCCGGCTCCAGACGCACTACGCTGAACAATATAATTGATGTGACGACCACACCTGCGACAACACGCCAGCTTCCAAATTAATTAATTATTATTATAGTCTGAGTCCTCGTGGCGCAGTGGGTCAGCGTCGGTTAACGCGGTGCTTGTTGGTTCGGTCTCTACTCGAGGGAATTAATTATTTTCATTTCCGTGGTCTGGTGAGAAATATAGCAAACATAATATAGCTTTGAGGTCCGCCATTGAACGAACGTATCGGATTCGGTTAGAAAGTGGAGTGCCTCAGTACTGAGTACTCTAATATGGTGGGAGGACAAAACGCAGTGAGTTCCATCACTCCATACGTAACAAATTTGCCTGAATCGATTTCAGATCCTCTCCTTGTGCCCTTAATAGTAACGCTTACTACTAAGCCAAAAAGTCTCACAACAAACACAGAAACGAAACCAATATAAAATATATGTGAGATCTAATTAAAGAATAATGTAACGCATAAAATGAAACGTAAGATGTACAGCAAACACAAACACTACCCCTTCAGCCGTCCTCTCCCCGGCGGATATCGGCACTCAATAAATATCCGGGATAATATCCACCAAATAGTCCGCACAAACGCTCCTCCATCCTCCATCCCAGCCTGGACGCCTGGACGCCTGGACGGACGTCGGTGAGTAACGAACGGGCCAGTAATCGAGTTAACTACGCTCTACTATAATATCCCGCTGGGAGATTTGTATTCCGCCTCGTTTTGTTTATTTCCCGTAAAGCGAGGCGACTAATGTCTGCATTTTCTTCGCAACTTCCGAAGATGTCCGCTGAGATATGGCTCGGTGCTCTCATTTTGTATTTATGATGCTGAAACATTTAATGAATGTGTATTTGCTGTTGTTTGTTGTTTTGTGTTGATACGTTCTATACATATAAATACACAATACACAAAAGGCAGTCATAAAGCCAAGTGGACATCACTTCTAGACAATGTTTACTCTTTTTAAGCAGTTTCGTTTTTTATGAAAGCATTTATAGCAAGATAATGAAATGAAACATTAAACACAATGGTCTAACCACCGAGGACGCAAAAGATCGTGCAAAGTGGAGTAGGTTAAGTAGGAAGGCAGACCCTGGTAATAGCCGGGATTAATGCCAGGAAGAAGAAGAAGAAGAATGAAATGAAACAATGAAATTGTTTATAAAGTTTAGTTTTTTTTTCATTATCATAACAAAAACTTTAATTTATTCTTTAGTTTTTTAATTTTTAGCCTGATCTTTTATGAGGCATTATGACTTCCATTACATTTAATATTTTAATTTTTCGGCTATAATCAGAGCCGCCGTCAGAAAGTCTAACTTAATAACTACTTTATAAAGTTCAAACTGATGTGTCATACGTAACAGACAACGCCAGGACAGTAGTAACAACCTTAAAATGCAGCAGTTTTAAGGAAAATATATGTAGAGTAAGGAAGCACACTTATCAATTCTGGCGATGTTTGCCAAACCAGAAAAATAGTCTCGATACGTTCTTGCACAGCAGCAAAATGTAACGCCGCTGCTCCTCTTTCAATCATATTTCCATTTCCTCGTGGACATTTACTTTACTTTAGAACTAAAGGCATTTGTGGACTCGTATCGTATATTTCATTGTTTATTATGTTAAGGAAGTAATAAAGTAACAACATTATGTAAACATCGTCGACGTGTTTAGCTCTACCTAGAGTGAGGTATTATAGATCTGTTCTTTGAATGGTTTGCTTAGACATGTTTTAAATAAATTTATTATTGATGGCATAGAGAATTTAGTGATTAGTCACTATGTCATGTTCTTTTTATCAGTAGTAATGGCAGTAAGTAGTAATAATCCAATACGTATAGTATAAGCTTATTGAAACCGCCAAATCGAATATATTATAAACATTTTAAGGAGTTAGAAACTAAAATCACCTCTTTTGTAAATTATAAAATAAATTTGTTTATTTTTCAAAGAAAGAGTGTGAAGTTAATCGGCAACAGTGACTGAGGTGAGCCTGAGTAAACATATCTCGCACCTCCAGCTCTCGGCCAATTACTAGCGCCAACACTCTCAACACTCACACGAGCACTGTTTACGCAGCCGGCTGTCCCTCCACTCCGCCGGAGATAACACTCGACTGATATCATTTGTTGAAAAAGATTACCTGCATGGATGCAACGAGAAAATATTGATCATTTGTATTTTTTATATTAATTAATTATACAACTCTTCTTTTTGATATTTTAAATACATTTTTAGGTACTCTATAGCCAAGTCTAAATACAAGTAATTACAATTAATTATTGTTAATAACATTTTTGTAGGTTACTTTTGTAGGTTTTTTTGTTTTCATACATTTACATGCTATTATCTATTCTTCATAATTTATTGTAATATACGTTGTAGTAATTATAAAATTGTGTATTAACTTTTTATTCTACCTGGAATGCCTCGAATTCGGACAGAAAGCGATGAGTGAAACAATCGCGCAAAACTAATATCTATACCGTCATCATATTTAACATATATCTACATTCATGGACGACAGCATTTCATATGATTATATTTCAAACACGGACTACACAAAGAGCCTTATTATCGTCTTATTATTTTAATATTGTTGCAACACTCTCTATAGGCGTCCCGTATTATTTATAAGACACTAATGAGCGTGTAGGCACCTTATAAAACAACTAATTTAACTCTAGAGTCCCATAAACGCTGACTCTGCCAAAATCAACCTTATTTTTGAGACGTAAGCGCTACAACGAAGTTTATTTATGCATTTAATGTTTGTAGAGTACACAAAGGTTTGACACGGGATGCATCTCGGGCTGTCAAGAGAGATTTTAGTGAAAATAAATGCGTAATTATTGGTAGAGAGGTTCGAGGAAGACGCGTGAGGCCGGCGCGTAGTGTTGTTTTATTAGGCTCTTATTGGTGCCCCATGCTTGTAATGGTGTATTATAGAGTCGTTCCTATGTAAACATTCGCTGAGTGACTAATTATACGTTTACATGTTTCAGTTTGTATTAGTCATCAAGTATTCTTTTAAATTATTGATAGCAAGATTAGTATTTTCAAATACATATTAATTCATATAAAATGCTCTCAGCACCCACTAATGGATACAGGGGCTTCACAAGGATCCTCAAAATGATCGGTTCTTTTCGCATTCACTGTCCACTGAGCGTCACCTGGTTTTTGGCTCGAGACTCATTTTTATAAAATGCTGATTCAATTAAATGTTGACATTATTGAAACAAAAATGGCACTACATTACGACATAAATTATTCTACTCAGATTAGCAACACCCGCCATGTCTCGCAGTGTGCGGAAAATGCAAAAAAGAGTGTCCATAAAAATATTATGCTTACTTTGCTTAAAGCTGCTATTTTTTAAATAATATTATGTTTCTATAACATTTTTCCCATCATGATATTATACAAATGATGGAACACTCGCAAGTTAATCCCGACCACCTCCAGCAACAATGGCATTGAACGTGTGACAGACGACAAGGCAGTCGTCGCGCCGCGCGGTCACTAAACGCCGTGACTTGGCGAACTCTTTGTAATGCACAGAGTAATTGTTTAATGACGATATTACGTTTGTAGAGTCGACTCTATAATAAATTGTTTTATTCATTTTCTCCATCTTTTGTTGTAGTGTCACTTTGTTCATAATTAATATCTGTTTTGTATACATGCATATAATATATTCCTCTTGTATTGGCATATAGCAGGAGGGCGATAAAATTCGCTGCCGTTTCTAAAGACATTTTGCTTTTAAAATAAATTAAGTAAGCTATACAGACAACTTGCACTAAATTAGTGATATAATACTGTATTAATGTAATTACAATATTTATTATTAGGATTACAATTCAAGATCTATTAAAAAGTATGAACAAAGAATACCTCAAACTTATAAAATACAGCTTTTGTCTGCGGCTTGCCCAACGAATTCCAACTGAAATAACACTCGTAGTCCACGAGGTAGTTCTGACTACAGATTCCGTACATGGAAACTATTAACATAATATAATACAGACTGTATACTCGTACACATCCTCGTTGAACCATCAGTGTCTGAAATGACCGCGCTCTACCAAACAGACTGTTCAGTTTTATGACATTAGTATAGATTATTAAACCACAACAAACCTATATTAAGGAGCAATCTGTTGGAAATACGACGTCGCCCACAAACAACCTGATAATCACACACAGTTAAGTAAACAGTGGGATTGGTCTAATATAGACAACAACTAAGCTGATTATGTTAGCCCAAGTGCGTCGCGTGCCCTCCTCACCGCTCCTCACCTCTCCTCACCTCTCCTCACCTCTCCTCACCGCTCCTCTACCTCCATTATTTGCTCATTATTTTGTCTTTGACATGTTCTTATTTAATCAGACAATTCCTATTTTGTGATAAAGGTACCTTGTTTTAGGGTTCACTTGAAAATAATATCTCGGTGGAGCTTTATATTATAGAAGAAACCAATATATTGTATTAATTAACTTTGTTATTTTTTATACGCGTTATGGTCCAAATGTTTTTAATATTCCAGACGACTTTGCTAAATCCTTAGACGTTCGTTCAAATTTCATTTGGAATAATAATTATAAAAAAACTCAAATTCCACACATGACTTTATATATTCTTTATATTTCGCATAAACATTAACAACCCTCACAAAAACAATAAATACAAAGTTAAACTCACAAAGCAGCAAAATGGTCACTTAAATTATCCAATAATTCCACTGACACATTATTATAATGGACCTCGATTACTTCAATGGGTTCATCATTTTCCTCAAAAGCTGTATTTAAAATAAATTTCAATTTCCCCCACAAAGCCGTCCTACGGACGTAATCTGTAATGCTGGTATGAAAACCGGTATTAATAACGTACGGTAAGTCCGTCAAAGCAATTCGATATCGACATAAATGCTGCATGCAAAATCTAAGCCCTTTCAATTAAAAATATTGAGACTCTTGAATAAAGCGGATTTGGTAAATTATATCATGTGTTTTTGGATTCAGTTTTGATTAGTATTTTTTTTTCCTTGTATCCCGCACTTAGAAGGGTAGGTAGAGGGAACCTGGAAACATAGTGTTAAGTCAGTGCGTTTTCATTAAGGCCCTTTCGTTTCGAACTCTCTGGCGAATTCTGCAGCTGAATCAAAATTTGCTTAACTAACAATATGTTAAACACCTAAATGAAAATGATAAAGCAAAAACCGTGTATCCAATGAACAACAACGACGACGCCAGAACAACCATCACCCGTTGATTAGACATCAATGGGTGGCAAATTATCGATATTATTATAGATATTACAGTAATTATCCGGCAAACTGCCGCAGGATAGCGGCTATTGGCCGAAACCGCTTATTCACGGTCGCTAGTTGCCTGCACTGTGCAGCTGTTCTGTTCTCCACAGAGTAAACGAAAGCGATTTGTTTATTTATTTGGTTAAAATAGCAGCATATTATTTGGATGTTTAAAAAAAATAAATATATATATCTCGATACTACATGCTATTGAAACTTGACTATAGAATAGAACTGAATGAAACTCTTAGAAGTCAAATATTACTTAGGATACATTGATTGTTTACATTTTATTTTTTTATCGTTTTCTTGGTAACTAGAGTAGTAACTTTTTACTTTTCAAAACAGGAAAGGTATGCATTTTCTTACATATTTTTCGTATTCCACATATAGCAGTGTAAGCAGAGAGAACCTAGTTTCCAGATATATTGAAAATAGATTCCAGATAAATAATTTTCGCGCCAAATTCGCCCGAATTTTTGTTAAGTTACGAAACTCAACGCCGGGTTTTCTTCCAGTTACCAGACTGGTTTACAATCGCCTGTAGCTCACACCTCACATGGTAACGTGCCCGCGACACGCCACTTCTTGTTTATTTTAGCTGTCGGAAGCCGCTCTCGTTACCTCGTGTTTTCATTACTAGCCGCTATTGTTGCAAATGACTTGCAATCATTTGTTACAAATTAAAGCCTTTTTACGTTTCCGTTTCCACCCATCGAGTGTAATCATTGATGCGTCGTTGAAAGTCTACTACTAAGAGAAGATAATAGCCTACATATTTATTCCGACCGGGAAAATAGATTTTTTATATAAATTTCCCAATCCTACCAATATTATAAATGGAAGTTTATGAGTATGGATATTTGGTCCACTTTCGTGCAAAACTACTGAATGTTTTAAGATAAAACTTTATAGCTTCAGAATAACACATAGGCTACAATTCATGTACAGGTTTTTTATAATTTGGCTATCATATAACAATAAATTTGAGCGGGCTAAGCGGTGTTTGGGTCTCTAGTTTTATTATAACTATAACCTAGAAACTTTATGTGAAGAGGTATTGTTATTTTAAATCAACATAAGTGGGTGTTTTTAGAAATCACTTTAGACAGAAGTATCAAGAAGTAAAAAAAGAATTGATATTCGATTCAAAAACCCTGTACATCTTTAACTTCAAAACTTAACAATTATTTATCCACATCGATGTATTAATTCATATCAGCTTTTACAAAAAAAAAGATTTCATCACATGAAATATATCTACCCTGACTAAAGCTACTAGTTAGAAGGTTGCCCATTCACAATTACTCGGCTAACTCAATGATCAATCCTCAACCGCCGGTTACTCAACAAATAAGTAACAAATAACCAGTTGCAACGATCCTCACGCCTCCCAATTACGCAAAGCGGAAGCTTTTAAGCTGTCGCCGTTAACCGCGTATTAAGTTATTGACTAATCAGAACATGTCGGACGCAGGGACGACGGCTGTAGCTACGTACGGAGCGGGAGCCGATGCTGTCCTCATTGTGCCACAAATTGCCGGCAAATTGAGAACAGACGAGACGCAATCGCAACTCCATTGAACGCACGCCTGTACCTGATTGGTAGACACGCCCTCCACCACACTCCGCCGCGCTCCTCTCTCGGAGACTCCGCTCAAAGCTCGCCGAAGAAATGGAATTATGCAGTTCGTAAATAACGCCTTTTGTGAACTCTACTCGACTTATTTAAACTGTCACCGACTTCAGAGCGGCGTCTTGTAATGAAATTGCGGAGTGGCCGCGTGGTGGACGGTGCTCGGGGTGACGGGGACGAGTGACGCTAGCCCCGTGATAAATTAAGGCGTGCCCCATGCCTCATTTCATTCGGAACTTGTTTATCTATTAATTGTTTCTATTACACTGAGAGACGCCAGTTTTGCTTTCGTAAACATGTGTCATTTTATTGACACTTTTGCATTATACGTGTACATTTTTTTCACATTAATTCTTTATATATTCTACTAAGCATACTAGATATATATATTTTATGTTGTTTTGTGACTTATCCACATGAATGTTATATTTCTATAAGTATGTTTTGTAATACTACTTAAAGAACTACTCTATAATAAAAAATACTGATACAAAAAAACAACTTCCTATAAAAATAAAATTATGTGCCAAAAATGTAGTCTTCTTTACATACAAATAGCAACTAATATTTGCAAGTTAAATCACTCAATAAATGTTAACAAAACAATATAAACATAACAATTACGAGAGTGATTCAATTTAATACACTATACTATTTATAAAGTAGCGGGCGCAGCGCCCGACCCCGAGGGAGACCGTCCCGCGGGACGATTTGCACGCTTATCCCTTTGTGTAACAGATTAGATATTGTAGCGAGTGTTAGTCCTCCACCAGATGATATTCACGCTCGATATAATCAGACATTGAGAAGAATTTACTATTAGACCGTCTTACTAGCCCGGGGCTTTTAGGGAAAGGTTATTTGATTTTGGTTTGTTTATACAGGTTACTTTTCTGTTTTACTTTTATAATAGCCTACTAGCATTATGTCGCAGTACTTTGGTTATAGATATTGTAAGTTTGAATCCTGGTATGTAAAAGTTGGTATTACATTTTCTTGAATCCTTAAATATAATAATAAATCAATTTTAATAACAAATATGGTCATGCTCACTAGAGATATTATAATTATTCGCGGTATTCATATAATATTATGTATAAGTTAAGGATAATTATTATCCTCTAATATTTATAACACTAACACCTGTAATTACAGTTACGACTAATCATAAATTCTAAATGTCATTAGCTATATCTTAATACTTTTTTTGTAATGACTATTGATCGAATTATAAGAGCAGACTCGCCAAATTAATGACAGTCCTAATATAACTAAGGTCATTACAAAGTCACAAGTATTTAGGTAGCTTGTTTGGTTTACTTCGAAATTACCCGCCGTTACAACTCTTCGCTATTCGCTTCCCAGCTCCAGCTCTAACATCGCACGGGCACCCAACAAATTGTTTTGCAAGCGATACAAATTCGACCCTTTGAATAATACGTCCAGTGGAAAAGATCCTCATTTCGTTTCAAATGTTGTGTCGACGGGGTTCGTCCTGAGCTGGTGTTTGTCACATACAAGTAATAAATTGTTGGGTAGGAGTAATTCCCTCGCACGGCGCTACGCATCATTAACGGGCCCGAATGTGCTGCCAAATTAACAATTACACGAACCTTTGTGCCTCTATGTTAATTAGGAAATTCAGCGCGCGCCGAGTAATGTATAGGTACGTATGTGTACCAGCGCCAATTATACCGGAGCCTCCTCACGAGGTGGTGGGTACACCTCGTACGGAGGATTGTCTGCCGAAATAGTCGTTATGCATCATTATTAAAATTGTTTCATCATTATTAAAATATGTCAAGCAAGAAAACTTGGAAGGTTTTGAAAACTGGAAAGTGTGGAATGGGGATCTTAATACTCCGCCCCAATTCGATACATTGCAGGTACTCTCATTTTTATATTTGTACGTATCGGATCAAATTAGTAGTTGTTGAATTAAAAAATAATAATATTCGACTTTTTGTAACAATTAACATATAACTGTTAATATATTGTTATAACCATAAATATCTATCAACTTTAGAACTATTAGTTGCATGCGTTCAAAGTCGTTGTTTGTATTCCCACACAAGAAAAGGAGAAACAGAAATAAAATCAAATAAATGATTTTATTAATATAAGCATAATGCAAGATGCTGATCGAAGAAGGTGTTGGTCTACTTTCCAATATTTCAAAATATGCCCTAAAAACAATGTATGTATGTATGTATGTATCAGCTGAACAATATAAACCTAAAACATTACCGTTATTAACTATCTGATGGACAATGCACCTCTGCATCGCTTTGGGCTGTAATTTAGCACGTCAGTTAGAGTGGGTACTAAGAGAGGATTTCCCGAAATCCTACGAAACGAGAAAGAACGAGATTAACTACTTAAGAACTATCTTATTATTATTATTTTCAAAATAACATCTAAATCACGGAAACCAACAAACCGTATTAAATAATCAAAGAGAATTAGAAAACAGGATTTCCCATCGCACCGCCGCGCGCCGCCGGCACAAACAATTACGACTGACTAATTCCGTTGTCGCCTAATCTTCGCCACAATTAGACTGTCAGAGGCTCGCGCCAACCAATCAATATCGGTAGACCACCCGCCGGCGCCCGCAGCCCCACACAGCCCCACTGTGCTAGCTGGCTGCCACTTGCTGGTGATGTTGTTACATGTCCAAATTTAGGTATTATCTTATCGATCTGGTCTTATCACTTATTTTCTTAATTAGGCCGTTTATATAAAATGAAAACTTCGTAGAATAAAAATGATAATACCGACTAATTTTCTTGTTACTTCTTTATCATCATGTAAGTCATGCCAGTTAAAGTAGACATAAAATTATAAGTGTGTACTTTCTTGACATATTAGAGATAGTGTTCACTACGTGGCGGGATCCAACACTGTCTAGATAAAACATGTTTTAACACAAAGTCCCCTCCGGACTACCCTGCTAGAAGCAGGATACAATATAAAACTCAAACACTATACAACAATTTTGATTGAGGCCGACATCAATCTAAATTTAATGATAAAACCTTTTCAATGAAATATTGCAATAAGTAATGCAACAAATAATCATGAACAAATAATATTCCACTCACAAATTAACGAAAAAATCTATATTAACCCTGCTACACCTCACACTGTACATGCTTGCAACACAGCACCGAAAGTAGAGTACATTAGAGTAGTAGTAGTAGTACGTACGTTCTCATATTCTGAAATTTGCGAGTTCTGTTGAGTGACGACAAACAGTCGAAATACAATTATTATGTCAATGACATAATACAACAGTCGTAGAAAAATTACATTTCGCATACAAATAAACAAACAACGTTTATGAAGTAAAGACTGTACATGATCACAACATGCCCGTACGTTACTCACCCACGTTGAATCTTTCACGAATTATATTATTTATTAATAATGTATCTTAAATAATGTAGTAGCTAGAGAATAATAACATAAGTAGAGACTCTACACGCTTACCACTCGCTGAGAGAGAGAGAGAGAGAGAGAGAGTACGGTAGCGCGCCTGTAGCACGTCCTCGTATGGAAATGAGCCGGTGCCGGCAATTGATTGCATTTTCCGAATAATTTCACCTCGGCGCACATTGTTGGCGCAATCAGGAACCTTTGTAATGATTCATTTTGTTATAGCCTTATTGGCATACCGTTACACGTTATACGATAATGCATATTGTTTCTAGTCGTTCTCGTAGATTATTGTTTTTTTGGTTTGAATGTGTGGTGCTTTAGAGCATGAACTCGCCGCTAACTCGAATAGGAATTCAAGTTACCCCGATTGATCTTCGTACAAAGTCCCTATATATAAAACCCAACCGATACTGAGTGAGTGAAAGACTACTCATAGTGAAATTAAATTTGTAAGTTCCTTGACGAGTGCAAACTAAGAGAGAAATTCTTACGAGGACGAGACGAGATTTTCCATTTTACGTC
>FAPJ01010541.1:10369-22511 GCA_001485985.1 Heliconius ethilla aerotome | reverse complement strand
TGTCTTGTTACCAGAGTGAGGATATGAAATGCTTAGACGATGTGCATAGCGTGACGACGGCCTCAGGGATATAGAATATAAGAGCAAATATTTTTATATAGTCAATTTATCATATTGAAACATTATGTAACTATATTTTTAATATTAAATAAGATATTTTTGTAATATTCTGTTTTAGTCACAATATTAAAAAATATATTTTTTGTTGTATTATAGGTTTTTTAATGATGTAACTTCGCATAAAGTAATTTATAGTTTTTATTTAATACATAAAAATTTATATATGTAAAAAATATAGTGACAATAATAATATATTTTAGTGGATATTTAATATACATTGAGGATTTAAGTATCATAATAATTAATATGAATCTTCTTCCCGACATTAATATGGGTAAGCTATTATAATACTGTTTTATTTTACCATTTTTTAAAAAACTATTTTATTAAAAATGTACAAACCAAGAAGATGATTAGACTGTTGCTGAGTTTGCATTGGATGAACTCTTTGAACAGGTCTTTGCTGTTCTTTACTTCTTACTAATGTTTGACGTCCACTATCCCTGCAATATACAAACTATGTTATAATATATACTTTTATTTTCATATAATATAAATAGATGAAATAAGAATAAGTGACTTATCTAAAATAATAAATGTAATTTGTGGAATATAACAATAAAATCGTAGAATGATTAGTTTTTTATCCAAATCGGAGGTAAAAATTATGATGAGTTGGAACATTTTTCCATTAGTTAAGCAAGCAAGCTAGTTTTTAGATAAAATCGATACTATACTGCTTTAGTTGTAATATTTTTATATAGGCTATGATTGTTATGACCATTTTTTTTAATGATCTTTAATAGTAAGTGCAGATACTTCACACAGGCCAGGAGATATTTTAGGAAACTTAATATTAGTAAAACTTGCCTAGATTGTTGTTGTTGTTGTTGTTGTTGTTGCTGTTGATGTTGCTGTTGCGTCAACACACGCGACGAATGTATTCTTCTGTATTCCGCAAGCGACATTCTCTGACCGTTCGGCAAAGAAACGAACTGTCTTTCCTCTTCTGGATTTTCTGGCTCCATTAATAATTGACTTATAGTTTGCGGCTGTTGCAAATGAGAATGCTCGAACGAGAGTTGTTGTTGGAAGCCATGTTGAGGGTTAAAATTAATTTGATGAGGTTGATTTATATTCTGATTAGTAGGAAGACCTGCGTTCTGTCTTAGGTTTGGCGGCGATTGAAACTGTTGTGGTTGATTTTGATTATCTGTTACAGGATTTTTTTGGACTATCACCGCTTTTATGCTTTCTTCGAGATCGTCCATATCGTTTGCGTTGTTTGGTTGAACTGTTACTTTCTTTACTTGTTGTTGAACTTGTTGCGGGTGCGGGGAAGCTCTCTGTGGGGTCGAATTAATATTTTGTTGAGGTAGAGGTCCGTTTTGGTTTGTTTGTACAGTATGATGTTGCGTAAGTGTGGTCTGCAATGTCTGCGTCACTATTGTCCCTTGCGGCGTTATTATACGTGCGGATTGCTGTGATGGAGATTGATTTTGTTGGTTTATGAGAATTTGTTGCTGAAAAAGTAAAAAAAAGGAGAGATTTAGTCATTTATTGCTACATCTTCTTAAATTCCGTAACCAAAATATACGTATCTAACATTTTTTTTTTAGGTTCATGCTGTATCTCGCGTACGGTAGGGTAGGCAGAGGGGACTTAATGTTACGACACATTCAATAGAACACGAGGCATTGCGTATTGAGTGGCGAAACGCAACGCCGCGGTTTGCCTTTTTACCACAGCGAAGAAATGAAAATATTAAATTCCTTTGAGTAGGACTTGAACCGACAATCGTCGCGCTTATGGCAATGCTCCACAATGGCCTCATCTAACAGATACTGACGAAATCAATGAAATATTCTTTTATAACTGTGTCAATATCTGAAATTTTATCCGTCCGTATCCGTCACATCCCTAGCGTAAAGCTAAAAAAATACCATTGCACACCTGTTGATTTGTTAGTTTCAATTGATTAAGTTGCTGAATTTGTTGAGGATGGTTTAATACATGTTGTGCTAATTGATGTTGTTGATGCTGTTGTTGTTGTTGTGGCATGTGTTGTTGTTGCTGCTGTTGTTGTTGATTTGCCTGAACAAAAAAGTTAAGAAATTAGGTGGTGCGGAAGGTTTTTTATTTGTATAATAATGTCGAGAGCCGCAAAATAAAATTATTGTAAATTAAATAATTTAAACTACAGTATAAAGCACGTAAAAATAAATAACCTGTAGCAATAGCGTCCACTTTACAAGCGTACATCGCATAACACTTTCCTATATTGGCTATTTTTCAATTTCACGCCGTATACGCGTACAGCAGGGTACTCAGAGGCAACCTATCGTTAAAACACTGTTCCAGACTCTTCTCTAATTTTTTGAGACATTGCTTGTTGAGTGGTGGAACAAAACGCCGCGTTTTGTCTAGGTACCAGAGTGAGAAAATAATAATAATGAAATCACCTGGGTGAGCTTTTTAATGAATTAAAAATAAATTACCTGAAGCAACGGCGTTCGAGATCTGGGTGGGCGGGGCTGCGCGTGCGCCGCGTGTGGGTTGAGCACACGCGGGGAGCCGGGCCGCGTAGCGCGCGCTCTGACCACGCCCGCACCATTAGTGGCCATACAACGAGCACTAGATGGAGTCTGTGGAGTCTGAATGAGGTAAATAGTACATTATTATATTACCAGCGAAAATTATTAAATTACTAGTGTCAATTAATTTACTATATAATTATCTAATTTCTTCTCTAAATTACTTTCTTGATCTAAACTCTTTTTAATTTTAAAGAAAATATATCTATACATTGAAACTTAAGTTAAAGCCAATTCAATAAACTTATTGTAGCTATTTTGTCGCATAAAATATTTTATGTTTTAATTAAATATTTCTTTTTTGAATAACTAATAAATAACAACTATATATAAAACAAAAAATTATGTACTAAAACTATATAATATAAATGCAATATATAAAGTACTTACTTGTTGTATTTGCGGATTAAGGAGTCTAGGAGTGACTTGTAAAGGCGAAGTGGGCATTGGGCTTCTCATGGCTGGACGCCGAGGCCGCACTTGTCGGGGGGTCCGTACTAACGTCACTCCACTTGGATTGTTCAGCGTTTGGTTTAATAATCTGGGTGGAGCTGGGCGGGTTGGTGTTCCCTGAAAATAATGTAAATTTAATTTTAATTGTACTCTTAGACTACGACAAAAACTCAAAAATAAATGTTAGACATTAATGTCTCTACTGTTTAAGCTTGTACGGATTTGTTGTGAGTAAACGGAAATTATGAGATGTTCACACGCAATCGTATTAAAAATGTACACTACTTGAAGCTGATTATAATGAAGAATAGTATATGTTTTTTTTCTCCTTACATTTTATACAGTAAGCAACATGGAAATAACTATAGTATCTCTCTCTCTCAAAATGAATGGATTGAAAACGAATACAGATCATTTGTACGCGTGAATATAAATACTGTACCTGAGTGCCTGAGTCATTCATTACTGTACATAATGGTTGTAAATAAAATTCCTACAAGGGAACATGTTTATTTCCACTATATGTGTCAAAAAGTAACCTTATGCTGTTGTGTTCGTGTAAATGTTGTTTTTTATTTTTCGAGGTAATTTTTAAAAATAAAAATCAAAATTAAATCAGCTTCACGGCCTCGACACCAGAACGAAGAAATGTAAATATAAACATAAATAAATATTTCACTTCCTCGAGTGAGGATCGAACCCACAAACGTCGCGGTAACAGTCACACCCTTGTACCACACCCGCTACAGCCTAGGGAATTTTGTTACAAAAATTTCTGGGGTGGGCAACAGACTATTCTGTGGTGGGCACGGACCACCCGGCCCCCCTCCTCCTACGCCCATGATGAGCAGAGGGCATGTTAAGACACTCCATTCCCCATGAGTGGCGGAACTCAACGCCACTCTTCGTCTACTATAGCGTAGGAATAATAATTTAAATAAAATCATTCCAAGGGAATTGAACCCACAACTATCGCGTTAACACTCAGATACCATCTCATTGCGCCATGAGGGCCTACAGGTAAATAACATCTAGAATTACAAATAATGACACAATGGTTACAATGTAAGTGTTAAAAAAATGACGTTGTTATGAGTGACATTAGATATAATTAAAAATAAAATATATAGAATTTATGTAAATAACAGGTCAATAATCTAAACCAAAAGCTTAAATAAATAGTATGTTTTCTTATGAGCAAATATACTAGACTTTAATATAGAGAAAAAACTTACAGCTTGATTAACATATGCAGTGTGCATCACTATCTGGTGTTGTATCTGCTGTGGCTGTATCTGCTGGGACTGTAAATGTTGGTGTTGTTGTTGTATCTGATGTTGTAGTTGTTGTTGCTGTAATTGTTGCAAGTGGATCTGTTGTTGATGATGCTGCAAATGTTGCATGAGTTGCGGTGACGCGCGGGACATCTGTTGTTGTTGCTGTTGTGGCGGCTGAAAGCATTAATGAGCCAACTAAGAACATTACATTTATCTAAAAATATAAAGAATAGCAGAGAGAAAAAG
The DNA here is from genome assembly GCA_001485985.1 of Heliconius ethilla aerotome. Lineage (NCBI taxonomy): Eukaryota > Metazoa > Arthropoda > Insecta > Lepidoptera > Nymphalidae > Heliconius > Heliconius ethilla. Next base: position 17,881 of record FAPJ01010541.1, on the reverse strand, counting down.
TAACCCTGTTTATTTCTTTATGGTACTTAAATTAATCACAATCCTAATATAACAGAGAAGGCTTCATGGTGCAGTGAAACAAGTCTGAATGAAAATGCGATAATTGTGAGTTCAAACCCCATACAAAACAACCAATTATTTCCATTTTCATACATTTTCATCATATGCTAAAATGATGTCTCAGGAATCTAAGCCTCGAATGGAATAATAAATAAGTCCAGAATGTGGAGAAATATTTATCTTTATCTATCCAGCTATATATGGAATGAAATGTCATTTTTTTAAACGCAATTATTGCAACACCTTCAATTTGATTCATATTACTAAAAACAATAATTTGTCTCTAGATTATCTATCTATTGTCTAAACTATAAATGGATGATAAATGAACTAAGTTAGTGAAAGCATATAAGCAATAATTTAAATCAGTATTCAAAGCTAAATGATATTTACAAGGAAATTGAAGTGTCAATACTAAAGTAAACAACCAACTGCTTTTAATATTAGCCAAATACTAACCAATTTTATGCTAACACTGTATTCCACATATATGGAGGGAAGAAGAAACCTAGTGTTGAAGACATCTGTTTCTCACGCATCGGGAAATTTTCGAGACTTGTGTTTGAGACACATGTTGAGTATGGTACTCAATGTCGCACTTGGTCTTCTTACCAGAGCGAGAAGATTAAAATATAAAATAATACATTCTCCCGAGCGGAAATCGAGCCCACGAGCCACGAGCCCAATCGATCACACGCCACGATGGCCTAAACAACACAATGAAATAAAAACTAACAGTTTGAGGTGGTCCATGTTGCGCAGGCGAAGGTGGAGGCTGAGGTGGCGGCTGTTGCGCGGGATGTATCACAGTCGGCTGAGACAATACATGTGCAGGGCTCACCAACTATTGAATTTCACATTTCTAAAATATAATGTTACAACAGACAAAAGATGTGACGATATAATAAAAAAATATCTTTAGGAATCACTGGACTTTAGATAGATTGTAGAGTAACAATTTTCAATTAAAAATAAATTTAAAAAATATGATCACAATAACGACAGATATGATGATAGACAGTTGAGCTGATAGTTTACAATTATTATAGTAAGATTTTTGGGAAAGTAAATTCTAGTATAAATATATGGTTTTAAGTTAATAATAAAAGTTGCACTTAATAGTGAATCATTTAGAATTTTTATTTTATATATGATATTTTATACAATATTGAGTATAATAAATCAAAATTTAGTAGGGTGTTTTAAAGGCCATCACCTAGTTTAGTTTATTAAATAAAATTTTTTTTTTTTAAAAAAAGTATGTTTTTTATGAAGTCTTGTTAGTAAGCAGCATGTTTATTTTAAGTGACAAAAATGGTTCTGAACTAAGTAATAAGATCATGAAAATTTAATTATATCAAGAAAAATTAGAAAAAAAAAGAGTGAGTGCTAACTCACTATAAATACTTCTTATAAACTTTAAAATATAACATTCAATTCAATGTATTACAATCATTCATTACAAACATATCTTAGTTACCAGGAAATGCTTTAAAGAACTAAATACCATCTTAATTTTTTTAAATATATTGGGGGGACATTCTTAAATGAATTGTTAAATAAATCATCTACATATAAAAGCAGATTTATATACAGCAAATAATAAAATCCAATATCAACTTATAGAATGAAACTGAAAATTGAACATAAAATGTCTTAGCATGCGTAGAGCAAATGTCATGTTATATACAATTCAAGACATTTAATCTAATCAACAGACATACATGTTGAGGCCGTTGTGATGCATCAATGATCTGGTGAGCCTGTTGTAGCGCAACTTGTGCATCCATAGGCAAATCAGATGTGTAGTACACCTACAAATAAAGTTGTTTTCTTTTTGTTTTATAGCTTAATGTTGTATCCCACATTTAGCAGAGATGGCAGCGAGAATCTAGTGTTAAGACACCCAGTTCCACACTTTATGCACAGATTTTGAAATACTTAATGAGTGACAATTTCAAGTCCATGCGTTGTCGTTATTACCAGAGTGTGAAAAAAATAACTTATGTTCCTTTGTGGAAATTGAACCCACAACCGTGACACTTACAGTCGGAAACTATGTTGCTGAGGCACAATGGCCCATAAATTATACACGAATAAAGTTAGTTATTATAAGTAATGCTTTTATGTCATTTTCTTATTTCATGCCTTTTTTCAAGTTTCCTTTTTTAAGCTAATAAAAAAAATGTTTAAAAACATGATAATAAATCAAATAATGTTTCATAAACATATGGTAAATACATCCTGCCATAGGAATTATATATTAGAATAAAAAAATATACATACTTACCATAGAGAAGTAATATAAGTGGAGCCTATATCTAAATATTTAAAGATATTTTGAGTCTTCTGTATAATATTAATTTTATATACAGTTGGGATGGGCTAAGACATTTAATCTACAATAATATTGTATAACAGACAAAAAAAAACAATTCCTTTTACCTGATGTCTATGTAAAGCTTGTTGTTGTTGATGTTGCTGCTGCTGTTGAAAGTCAGTTCTAGGTTGTTGGGAAGTCGGCTCATGACGAATAATGTATTGCTGTTGATATTGTAAACCATCACCCACTACTAGGGGTTGAACACCATCACTTACAATTATATCACTAGGTTGTTCAGCTTGTTGCACTACCACCTTAACATTTAAAAAGACATATTTTAACTAGTTCATCTCTTTTGTCATAAATCTATTATGTAATAAATACATCAATTATACCACCTGCTGTTGTGGATATTGCTGATCATCTTGATTGACTATTATTCCATCGGAACATATTAAATTGGGGCAATATCTTTGTAAATCTTCTAGAGTTAATGATTGTCCTTGCCCAACTATTTGGTAATATTGAGCCATTGCAAGGTATTAGCCTGAATGGTAAAAAATATATACCCTTAGTTACAAAAACTATACATAATTTATTTAATTAAAATTATAGTCTATACACCCAAATCATATTTGGTTGCAGATCATTCAACAGTAACAACAGTTATAGTCACAGTTATTATAAATAAATATTAATTCTGAAATGCAAGTACTGTTATATTTTTTGATTTTTGTGTTATATTACGAAACTTAGAGGTACGCCCTAGACTCATATTTACAAAATATAGTTACATCAATAATTTTAAATTAATAAGAAATATATTTAAAAAATCTAGCAAAAATTCAGTTTGGACTAACAATTATTCCTTTGACAGATATATTGTACACTAGTGCACCCATTACGTACAACAACAGCAGCAATGACTTCGTGGATCAAGTGAGTACTCAACTATGGCGACCACATTAAACAATCACTTCACAAGCACTATATCTTTCACTACATAACAAATATATCTTTATCTTCTTGTAAAGACAGAATAACATAATAAAGAGTTCGAAATCGTTTAAATGAGCTAAACGAAATGGCTTCGATCTTTTTGGTCGAACCTAAATACTCTTTTACTGCATATATTACAGTTGGCTTGTTAAATTTATTGAACTAAACCTTACCAATATTTACTATCGACATTTTAAATGCCATATATATACTGAAAACAGTAAGTTTAAGCATCAAAATGCAGAAATTTTAACTCAAACGCCAAATCTAGAAGCAATTTACATTATGGCGTGTGTGTCATTTTTTACAAATTTATTTTTTTTCGTATTTGACTAATGTTGCCTTACTATGGACATCAATATAATTTTACTAAACAAAAAAAAATATCGTAAAACTGCATTAACAATAATATTTTTATTAACAATGTGTCCTGTGTGGTAAACTTAAGTTTAATTTTTAAAATATCGTTTAAATTTATTTATACCTTTATTATACTGCTAGTTATGTGTTGTCTAGTCTAAGGATTATAATAAATATTATATTATAATTATAATATATTATTATTAATTATAAAAAATCAAATTATTCGCTTTTATGGCATTATATATTAATTAATATGGATAGAATCAGTTTAACACCTTATATTGCATTTTAACAAAGCTCCCGACACTAAATAGAAAACAATCTACATTGAAGTATGACAATGGTGGTTTTACATTTACCACACAGTAAAGTGTTTAAAAATTAAATTAAATATCTGAAGTTTCTATATAATTTATTATAAATTGCACTTAGCTTAAATTGTTCAAATCAAAGTCTCATACAAAATATCAAGCTTACAATGTCAAGCCTAACAATAGTTTTTATAAACATCTTCTTTTCGTGTCTATACAAAAGATCTCGTTTCTATCAACCCATATTACGTGTCTATTCACTTCGCTCATCAGCTTCTCTTCCTCTTGACTTCAATTATTATAAAACTGTACAAAGACTTTCATCGATGTTCATAAATTTAAATCATACTTATACCTGAACCTATGCACCAAAGACTAATAAACACAAAGGTCTTTTAGAACTGAAATGTTGGTTGTAGTTCTAAAAGACGGTTTGTTTGTAATATAGAAAATAACAAGTTTTCTTGTACAAAAATTATTTCAATTCAAGCGACGACGTTGAAACGTATTTTATTTTCTGATTTAACGTCAATACATCTCCAGCCATTATGAAGAAAATTCTGCTCAACACGCTCGAAACGCCTGAAGAACTGAATTAAAAATAAGATAAAATAAAAAGGGATAAAATAGAATTACTAAAGAAAATAATTGAATATTCTGATATATAAAACTTTTCCGGTTTTGTGGCGAATGGCTATGCACCTCAGCTTACCGGTAAGTATTTTACACATGGAATCATAGTGTTCATTGATAATAGTTATGTAAAAATTTCGTTGAATTTAAATTAGAACTGCTATATTTTTGTATTATACATAATACAAGTATATCAAAAATATTAATGAAGTTAATTATAATTATTTATGTTAACGAGTATTTAATCGAACTAAAACTTAATTTATCGATACAGCAAATATTAAGCTGTACCATTAATAGTCATTGAATTGATTAGGATTAAAAAAATAAAATCATAGATGATAGAACGTCTGGAATGACTGGAAGACATAAAGACATATTATTCGAGATTTAAGTTTTCTTATTGGCTTAATTATTTTAGTATATTATACGTTTATTTATTTCTTTCAAGAGTAAAGAACGAAAAGTTAGCGGCTTCTACATAAATTTAATGGTAGTTACTAGAATTCGAGGAATATTTCCTTTGGTTTATTTTATTTGATGACATTTTGTTTTGTCGCCGTCTATATCCAAAGGATCCGTGCAAATGGATGATACAGTGATTTCCCCAGGTATGTTTAATGCTAAATCTTTAATATTAATCTATATCTTTTTATGTTTATTTATACTTATTATTTTTAAGGTAACAAAATGGGCGATTCAGCGTCTGAAAGTGATTCAAGCTCTCTTGATGGCGGAGCTATGCTTCCTCCAAGCACGGTTTCGCGAGATCAATTGCAAAAAAGAATTGAATCACTTCAACAACAAAATAGGTATTGGTTTTCTAATATTTAAAAAGATACAATATGGTTAAACTTTTATTTATCGATTTGTATTTATATTTGTATATTTTCATAAAAGTTTAATATAGTATTATTTCTTTTATTACTACTTTGTTGTATAGTTGATAAGGCGCTAGTAAAAAATATTTTTATAATATAAGTTACATAAGTTTAAGATAATATAAAAAAATTGCAGGGTACTAAAAGTAGAGCTTGATACATATAAGCTAAGAGTCAAGGCTTTGCAGGAGGAAAATCGGGCGTTGCGACAAGCTTCAGTATCAATTGTAAGTGATGAAAAATTTATATAATTATACTAATTTTATTTTTTTGGAAAAAGGTTTTTTTTTATTATTATTTTTTATTATGAGCTTCATGCTGTATTCTGCATTTAAGCAGGGTAAGCAAAAGCAACTTTGTTGCTATATAGTAAGTTAAAAGATTTAATTGGTAAAGATTTTGATTCATGGTTTTTTTAAATTCATCCCCTAAGGGTGCAAGTAAGGGGTTGAAAATTTGTATGGAAAAATCTTTAGATTGCCACCAATTTTTCAGACTTAAAAATATATCAATGAACATGTGTTTTGTGGTTTTTTTGAATTCACCCAAAAGGGTGGTGAGTAAGCAAGCGAAGCTGCACCCGTCCACTAGTGTTATTATAAAACTTAAAAAATATATATTTGTGTATTTAATATTTCATGTAAAACTGCGTTCTTTGCTTATGTTTACACAACCTTATCCTAATTATTTCAAAAATTATATTGAAAATGTAACATGATGGACATGCTATATGAAATTCGGCTTGTGTCGTTGAAAAAACAAGCCATGTTTGAGTGCAGTAGTCATAGTAACATTTTAAAATATCTAGGATTGTGGATTTGATTCCCATTTTAGATAATGAGTTTTTATTTATTTTTATTTCCTCATTCTGGTAACATCACATGGCATACTTTTGACGAAGTCTTAACCCTTGGTTTTGTCTGTTTACCCTGCTATAGATTGCTACCTCCTAGCGAATGCAAAGATAAATGAAAGAATTTTCTTAATTATTTAAAATGTGTTTCATTAGCAAGCAAAAGCTGAGCAAGAGGAGGAATATATTTCTAATACATTACTGAAGAAAATTCAAGCTTTGAAGAAAGAAAAAGAAACCCTAGCACATCACTATGAAAGAGAAGAGGAATGTTTGACAAATGATCTTTCTCGTAAATTAAACCAGGTATTTATATTAAATTATGAAATACTGAATAACTAAAAGAAATTGTGGATAATCATTAAGATAAAGTGTGGTTGACTACCGCAACTCGATATGGAATGTCTTGAAAACTCGGTGGAAAGTGGGGAATGGGGTAAACACTCCATTTCCTGCTTTCCAGCATTTTTAAAACCATATTGAAAGTAATACAAGGCTTGTTCTGCCTAGCCTGATATATGCAGGATACTGAGGTGAAGCTGAAAAAGAAAAAATCTAATAATGAACATTTCCCTATTCTATACTATTTTCAACTTTAATTACAAATAATGTATGTAGTATAAAAGATAAATTGTGGTTTTTAAAAGAAATAACAACTATAAAATTATAAGACCTACCTAAAAAGGATAAGATCACTATTTAACAACCTAATTCATATTTTAAAGTCAACAAAGTGAGAGTATTATCATAAAATTGTAAATTTACAGTTACGTCAAGAGAAATGTCGTTTGGAGCAAACATTAGAGCAAGAACAAGAGTGTTTGGTGAATAAATTAATGCGTAAGATTGAAAAATTAGAAGCAGAAACTCTTGCAAAACAAACAAATTTAGAGAGACTTCGCAGGGAGAAGGTATGAGTTCATAATATTTGAATATGAGTATGAGTTTATAAAATTTATAATATATGTAGCTTAAAAAATCAAATATGCTTCTCGCTGTATCCCGCACACAGCAGGGTAGGCAGAGGGAACCTAGTGTCAAGGCACTCCGTTCACCAATTTCTGCCAAATTCTACAGGCATTGCGTGTT
>FAPJ01010541.1:0-10264 GCA_001485985.1 Heliconius ethilla aerotome | reverse complement strand
CCCACAATCGTTGTGTTTACGCAGACGTCGGACACTGTGCCGCTGCTCTACGACTGCCTCATAATATACATTAATCCTATAATTAGAAAAGTGATATATATTATATATCTACGTGTTTATTATCATTACACAGGTAGAGTTAGAAAATACATTAGAACAAGAACAAGAAGCCTTGGTAAACAGGCTTTGGAAGAGAATGGATAAATTGGAAGCTGAAAAACGTTCCCTTCAAATAAGACTTGATCAACCCGTCTCCGATCCAGCCAGCCCTAGGTAGATAACAGTAGATAAACTTTCAATTATTCAATTTAACAAATAATGCAATTAAACATTTTTAATACAATTTCATAAGTATTGCATACCTTTTTTTAACATTTGAATTCTTTTAATATGAACCAAATAAAACAATATCTATTTAGATTGATATTTGGAAAATTAAATGGTTTCATTTAATATTCCAAACTTTACTCCACTTTATTCCAAACATTATTCTTAATAAACATGTATAGTATTAGAAAACAAAATAGGTATACAAATACTTTGAATGTGTTATTGAATATTGCTGTTTACTTTGTATTCAAAAATGGATATTTGTGTATTTGCTTTATATTATTCGATTTTAAAGTATGATTCCGTGTTTAGTAATATTATGATGATGATGATTGACTCTAACAATCTCAATAACTAACAACCTATGGTTCATTAGTTAAACTTGTAGTTTAAACTGGTTCCAAGAATTCGCGTGTGGTGATTCAAGTCCTGCTATGTTTCGTTTCTTATATGTAAAAAAATCTTTAAAGTCTAAAAATACTTTTTAATTATCACACTTATTAAATGTAACTCTTTTCTTTATATGTACTGGTATACTTAACTCTTGCAACAATATTCAGACCGTAGCATGAACCTGATATTGTTAAGGTTACTAGAAAAACAAGAAAATACTTTTAAGCATGTTTTCTTTGATTTTGTTATTGTGCCTTATGTAATAATAAAATAACTTTGTCTTGCCAGGGACATTAGCAATGGAGATACAGCATCTAACTTAAGCAATCACATACAAACATTACGCTCGGAGGTTGTTAAATTAAGGTAACATTATTATATTGTTTTCTTTTTCTTAGCTTCTCGCTGTATATCGCATATAGCAGGGTAGGCAGATGAAACCAATACTACGTTTCTGACTTTCCGTCGCTAGAACTCAATACTACACTTTCTAAATCCAGAGTTACTTAACACTATTACACTTCTCTTTGCCTACTGCGTCAAGCTAAAATAAGATTTTTTGTTTTAGTTAAACATTTATAAAACAATAGTATTGTGCTTGATGTAATGATATAATTTGTAAAGTGATATTATTTTCCCACAGCCGGGTAGGCAAAGGGAATTTTGTCTTTAGACACTCCATTCCCCAATTTCTGATCAATTTTCGAGAGTGTTGAGCGGCGGGACGCAATGCCACGCTTTTGTTTACCAGATATTCTGGGGTATTACAATATGTAATTTAAATATAAGCATCATTCAATCAGTAAACGAACCCATATCCAATATCTAATGCACTACACCAAGAAAATGATATTTATATAATCATTATTGTTACATAAAATAAATTACAATTACATGTCTCAATAGGAATCAGTTAGCGGTCTCTCAGAATGAAAATAAGGAGAAGATACAACGATTTGCATTAGAAGAAAAACACATTCGAGAAGAAAATCTGCGTCTTCATCGAAAATTACAACAAGAGGTTAGAGATAAGATCTCATTCGATTATGATTTTTTAAATGTTATAACAGTTTTTTTTGTATAATTATACCATACAATGTAAAACTTTTTTAAACCTTAGTCATTTTTGCTTTTGTATTATGGCTCGCCTAATAAATAAATTAATAGGTAAAGTACTTAAGTTAGGCTTAAGTAAGGCTTAAGCTGAACTTTGCATTTGTGTGAGTGATTATAAAAGTAGAGCCAGAAAAAAGCTTTTAAAAATGTACTTTGCTAGAGGACGCGCGCAGCTTTGCCTGCTTATTTGCACCCTTATGGGTGAATTCTAAAACATTACGAAACACGTGTTCAATAAATTTGAAGATTTTTCCATACAAACTTTCACCCTTTATTTGCCTCCTTAGGGTGTGAATTCAAAAAGAGCCATATTATATGTGTTCAAAGAAATATTTTTAGTTAAAATTTTTCAAAATCCATTCTTAGTGGATGTCCAGATTACGAAAATAAACATCTCCCCAAATTTCACATTTCTCCATTCAGCGGTTACTGATGTGCGTGTGCGACCTGTCAGTGGGAACGTGTCCTTTTTTATATATAGATTATAGATAAAAAACTAACATAAAAAAATTATATCAATTCTTTTACACTGGTCATCATCCTCAATATCTTTACTCTCGTCTGATGCGCCAACAGCGTTGTGTGTAAGGTCTTTTTTCTGTTCTTACTGCTTATTTACATACATTTTCCATTTTTCTATAGTGATATTGCTAAGTTTATCTTTCACTTCTTTCACAAGAGGTGTATGCTGGTTTTCGAATAGCAGTAGCGGTTTAGGTCAAACAAGTGACTACACTACATATTATGAACTTTAACATAAGCAAAGCTCATCTCAGACCTCGCGGACTGTAGCCAGGTTAAGCAACTGTTCACTTCCTTTTTTAGCATTCACATGCTGCTGGACAATAGGTGAAAATCTGTGTCTGCGATGCTTCAAGTATATTAATTATAGTATATTATAAATGTTTTGTTTAATTATAATTAAATTTTCAATAACAGGTGGAGCGTCGTGAGGCGTTGTGCCGGCATCTTTCAGAAAGTGAATCTTCTCTAGAGATGGAAGAGGAGAGACAATTCAATGAAGCATTGAGCGTAAGTAGAAATCATCATCATCAATGGCCTTTTCTCGTCCACAGCTGGACCGAAACAGAGTTTGATAATCTCTATCGAACCAGTAAAAAACTAAAAATATATTATACATAAAGTTTCATTTTTTATTCTACCTGTCTTAATAAATACGGGATACAGAGTGAAGCTAAAAAAAAATCACAAATATACATTTCACAAAAACTTTATGAAAAACATAAAATGCAAAAAGGCAGCCTTATCACTAAGTGATTCTGTCAGGCTACTTAGTTGTAGGAATCTATTAAGAAGAGTGAAACATGAAACTGCAGTTAAATCTGAGATATACTTAATATAATAATATATATTTACAAGCCGACATATTCCATTAAGTATATAAACGTGAAACTAACAAAAAAAAACATAAATGATGTATTTGTGTAATGAACATATGTGCATTGTGCATGCAGGCGCGGTCGCGCAGCGTGTCGTCGCCGGGCGGGTCGCGGCCGCTGTCGCCGTACGCGGCGCCGCTGCTCAACGCGCCCGCGCGCCCCGCGCTACACTTCAACTCGCAGGTACCTACTCATTCACACCATGCAGCATGTGGGTACATGCTATAGTTCTTCTTTGTTTTATAGCTTCACGCTCTAAGTAGGGTAGGCAGGGGGACTCGGGGAACCTAGTGCTACGCTCCTTATTAAGACAATGACATTCCCCACTTGAACCCACAACTGTTGCGTTTGTAGTGGCACGTTTTTCATTCCGAAAGATCAATTTATGCAGCTATCTACAACTAGCTTCAGGCAAACCTCTCCGATCGCAGACAAAATGGTCTCTGCACCTACTACTGCAAAAAATTTATTACGACTATAATTTTGCACGCATAAGTGATTATTATTAATGATTAATTTGACATATTACAAATGTCATTCACTTTCTTAACAAGGCAGTAATTGTCTTTTAGTTTTTTAATATTACTATTACCGATTGATTTGTATATTTTGTTAATTTTTTTTTGTTTTTATTATAAAACCATATGTTAATGATATTATTAATTTATAAAATGATACTATGATAAATTTGACATCTGATTTGTTCGAATTACAGGCGAGGCGCGCAAGCGAACGGTTCGTTAAGCCAGCAGTGCCGGCCACCGGCACGCTGCTGCCGCGCGCGCCTCCCGCGCCGCCCGCGCCCCCTGCGCCTGCGCCCGCCGCGCCGCCCTCGCCCTCCATGCAGCCTGCCAGCCCCATGGACACGTCCTCCAGGGACTAGACGACAGGGGAACACTCGTGCCCGCCTTGAAGTTAGGTGTAGATAGATGCCAGCGCAGATGTGATTTTAGGATTTTTCTTACTATTGATTATTTTCTTCCTGTGTGAACAATGCGCAAAATTCCATGGCGCCTGTCTTCAGGGTGGCCACGAATCGTCGTCCATACTATATAACGCACTCCCCTCGGTACCTTCACACCTGTCTATGCTTGATGCATCCCTGGGGGCGGGGGAGGTACATCGTTATACCTTACATTAGGTAGAGAATGGTCTGGCTTATCTTGAATGCATTGTTATAGGTATTTTTCGCAGATTCATGGTATATCCCGCATATAGTAGCAGTAATTTTTTTTTGATTTGATTACTGTTGAATAACAAAGCAAAGTATTGGAATATTGAAATTATGTATTATATATTTTTGCTTGTGCAGTTTGTTTGGCGTATCAATATACCTAATTGTTGTCAATTAAGTTTTACAAGATGATGGGTAGATGAAGTTAAAGTTTTTGAATAAAAGATATTTTATTTATGATCAGTAATTAAAGTAAAGGTAATTTCAAAAATATATTTTATGTTTATCTGAGATATGTTTAATCAGTATATTTTTTTTAAAATGGTGAATTAAGTACTTTTTGATTCAAAATTAAAAAATATATATTATACCAAAATTTGTATGTATTCAATCAAAAGTTACTATCCTGTTATATGTTTTTGAGATTATTCAGTCCATTCTCTTTAGTTGTCTTGTGCTTTATAACAGTCTTGATCAGTGGTTCAGTTTAGTGATCAGTTAACATTATTTTTTGTTTTATATAGTATTGAAGTAAAAAAACATCGCCAAGCTAAAATTTAAAACAATTTTCATTACATTTTTAATATTTGTAGTGTTATTGTACTTTTAGAAAATAAAGTTGTGCTACATTTCAGTTTAAAAATATGTTTGAGTGCCGCCACTCAATACGCATTACCTCGAAAGGATATACCTGGGTGTAACACAGGAACTGAGTGTCTTAACACTCAGTTCCCTCTGTCTACTCTGCTACTCTTTACTTTTTATAAAAATTATCTAGAGCTGTTATAAAACTCAAAACTTAAAACATTCATTGATAATGCAAGTTTGAGTTGCAGTGCTATTTGGGGTGTTTATGTATATCCCCTGTGCTACTAGATAGTACCATAATAAATATATTGAATTATATAGTACTAAGACATTGCGCTGTCGTGAAATAAATATTATTATTTTTAACATTATTAATGTGTTATTTCACAAAATATTTTTAGAAAATGTATACATAAATTATAACGTAGCGTAACTAATGAACTTGATGGCTTAAAAAGAGGCGCGGTTTCTACGTTTTTTTTGTACGTTTTCTAAAAATATAAAAATACTATACAATACTAATATTTTGATATATATTTGGGATTGATTATATTATGTTGATTTTTGTGCTTTTCATTTAAAGTTTTTTAAAGTATGTTGTCATACAATATTAACAACAGAACCATAATATTTTTAATATTTGTTTTCTTTTTTTTTAACATAATTATTATGTATATTTTTCAAGAATACTGAACTATTTATACATTAAGTTGTTATCACACTGGTTTATTTTTTCTTTTTATATATTTGGGTTATTATTAGAAATCATACCATTGCAAGAAGCTTATTATTAGTTTTATTCTAAATTATTAAATAAAAAATTTCAAGTTTGTATGAAAATTAGAATTTGACTGATTATTATTGAAATTGATTAGACATTATTTAAACTATATTAATATCAATGCTTATAATAGTTAAATATAAGTATTTGATATTTGAACGAAATTAGATTTTAGGACTAGGCGTGAATATGTTGAATTTTGTTTTTACTTAAACGGGCAGCCTTATTTTTGTTTTGACTAAAGATTTTTAGTCATAATATTGCATTTAAATATGCCTATAGAATTCACGCAAAGTTCTTTACATTGGAATTGCGCAAGTTTCCATACACGCGGCCTCCTACGTCATACGTCGCGAGATGATTTGATGATTCAATTATCAAAAATCTATTGTTACTTTGTATAATATATGCCCTCGCTGATGTCAACGGCTTAAATAAAAAAAAATAGTTATTGTTTTATATTATTCGTTCGTTTTGCCTCAAGGCTCTTGCGTCCTTTCTAGTATATTATGTATTGCGCACCACTCACTGCCTTTTAGACTTGACACGTTCCTTATAAAGGACCTATTTCACCACAAAATTTTAAAAAGACGACAGCGTTTTGATGAAAATATGTTGGGTAATTTCATAAGAAAATACACAACTCTTTTTAATACTAATAATAACTTTATTTAGTCACTTTTTGAAATTATTGATATTTTGTAATTGCAAAGCAGGGTTGTTTATGATGTCATGTCATTTTGACTTCGTATCTAGGATACGTATCTATGAAGAATACCATCGGTTCTGGTTTAAGTAACGAATATAAAATTATTTTGGATTGTTAGTTTCGTATAATTTTGGTGACGTATATTAGATTATTGTGAATTTTTTTTTTAAAGTATTTTGTTTGATTTTGTTGAAAATAAAGATTTTTATTGAAAATTATTGATAATTTTGATTTTCTATTAGGAAAAGTTCTTAGTAATTATCACTACTTCGTACTAAGATACTAGTGTATCGCCTCGACCAGGTTTCATTTAGATACCGTCTATATTCGAAATTATCCGAAACTTTTGTATCGGTCTCGGTAACGGTAACGGATAGTTTTACTTTCGGATATCTGTTAACCAAAACTCAGTTATGGTTACGGAGCTCCATAGCATTCCTGCTGTAAACTGCATTTTGTATAATTAAACCTTTTAAATAAGATTAAATCCAAGTTTCAATTAAATTGATATAATCATATCCCTAATTTAACGCACACAACTATTTAGATATACAATTTAATAAGAAATTGTTACTGAGCCACCGAGCGTATTAGAGTTTTAAGCTATATTAGTAATCAGCTACATTATTTAAAATAATTTATTCTAAAGGCGTGGTGAGACGGGTCTCTTGTGATTTTATTTATAATACAATAGTTGATGTTAAACGCGCAACGTTTATTTTGGACAGGAAGGAGGGGAACGTGGTACAGTCAAATTGGAGAATCCTCATAAAGTAATTTAATATTAAAACTCATGAGACATCGGATTATATTCAGAATGATGGGTACCTGTGCATATTTGCCGTTTTTGTAAGTTATGTAAGACTTGCAAATATCGAATGTACCATATAGATTGTATTAAGTCACAAGTTAGACTTAACAACTTATTTTTCTAATGCACAGATTTGCCCATTTGTCATTAAAGTTATACTCTGGCTATTTAATAGTGTTTATTATCCAATGTCTGGACATAGCCTAGGGCTATACATGGGTTTATTTGTCGGGCAGTGGGTATTATGTTATAGACTGTATAAATCGTACACGAATAAGGGTTGTAGAGGATTAAAGATTGTAATCTAATATATGTATGTATATCACGAACATGTCTTCAAACTACTTTATGTGCTTGTGTGTGTTACTAATTTGCGGTGAAAGCTCAATAAAATTGTATCATGGGCACTTTGAGTAGGTTGAATACTGACTCTATTTAAATATATATATGCAAATTTTCACTTAAACAGTTTATTTTTTTTCAATGTTAATAAAAGAAATATATGCATTAATATTAATTTTGTGTTTTAATTTAAATATCGTGGTCTAAGAGGTCCAATTTTAGGATTGTTATTCAACTAAGTATAACTTACAAAAGTTGACAAATATAATTTGCGGGCGTATCTACTCATTTTGTATGGAATGAAGAATAATTATAGGTTTGTCAAAAAAAAATCAGCTTCTCGCTGTATCCCGCAAACATCAGAGTAGGCAGAGGGAACCTAGTGTTAAGACACTCCAATCCCCACTTTCCGCTGAATTCAGAGCGAGGAAATTAAATTATTAAATATTTTATTTCCTCGACTGGGAATGGCGTTTGTTGCATGATAGCTATAAATAATAGACGAACAAAGTAAATTATGCTCGATAAAAAAATAGAATAAGAAAATGAAATAATCAAAGCAGGTAATAATAGCTTAGACAAATATAATTAAATTGATTTATATTTTTTTCCTTCACTTCTTTGTTTGTTTTATTTCATGGATATTTCCCATATTTCATCTAATTGTGGTGTTGTATAATTTCTAAAAGGTCAAGTGCGCAACCGACGGAATCCGGTATGAAATGGTATCCGCCTAGGCGGAGACATTTTTTGGTAATTGTTGAAAATAATTTTATATAGGTATAATTTGTTTTTTAATTCTATTTCGTTGTTTGGTCATCATGGTCTGCAAAATGTATTATGTGTATGGTAGATTACATAGAGCCAGAATGGGCCACGACGCGAAAATTGCTATTTTGGTTACAGATCGGGGATCTTTTCACGGAAACTGAAGGTTGAACGTGGAATTATGAATGATGTCATCAAGACAAGGAACTATCAGAGATTTATTATGAAGTACTTCAGACATTGTTTCTGGTTGTTCTCATCTCGCTAATGTTGAGTACTTGCAAAGATACAAAAAAGTAGCCAATATAATATATTTAGGTATATTTTTTTATTACTTAAGATGGCGCATATTGTGAGGAGGTTCCTCTCACTGGAGCCTTAGTAACGGATGTGCTGGACTCTTGTCTCACCGTCGGTAGAGTATTTTTTAAATTTTAAAATTGTTTTTTTATATTAATTTATGTTAAATCCTCTATGATAATTAAGGTATAAGAAGTAATTGTAGAGGAAAACCAACTAAAATTCATATTATTTTATATTTAGCTATATTGTTTGTATTATATTTATATATTATAATATATAGATATATTTCTTTAGTTATTATTATTATTTATATTTAGGTGTATTTTTTAGTTCATATATTGTTCTGCATTTCTAATATGTACAGACAATCATATTTTACACACGCGTCGTAAAGCTAAGCAAGCCGAGGACGGCCAGGGCAAGGTGTATTTGCGTTGGTCGCTGCTAGGGTTACAGGTAGAGCAATTTGCATAATGCCTCCCACGAAGTATTTTTAGCAATATAAGATTTTTATGATGAGTAAACTGCGGAAGGTGCCATTGTGCAACGCGTCCTTATGCCGGCATTTTATCTGTAAGCAAATGTCTATGTTTACTTTTGAAGGTAGGAAAGATTGTTCTACTTTGAACGTAACCCATATATAATAATTGTTTGTCAATTTTTGGTTTTGTAATTATTAAACTCTTTTCTCCTTTAAAATAATGTCGCTTGGTTATATAAATTACATATATATATGTAAATTATGTATATATTTTGCATACCTAGCTGTTACATAAATAAATTCGTGAACGTAGTTATGTACATAGACACACATAAGTTTCGTTTACGTGTATTGATTTTAATAATTTATGAATCCACGAATAGTTTTTTATTAGACTAAGTTGCTCTATTAGATTCTACACCACGCCGGTCATTTTACTTATTTAAGCGTATACTTCTTTTAATATTTATATTAAAAAAATACTTATTTGCTTAGTACCTAACTGTTTTAGAAAAGAATACGTGATCGCAGTGAAAATTAGCAAAATCACGCTCATTTGAAATGAAAATATAGGTAGGTATATTCGTTTAGACAGATAAGGTAAATATAACGCTTGAAAGTGTATTTAAAGTAAACTGAGTTAAAATTAAGATTCAAATAGAAACGTAAAACGTAGTCCGAGAGCCGACAGTCGTAAAATAACTGTTTGCTAACCACGAATAGTTGTCACGGTGTATTGATCCTTCCAATAATTATCGAACACGTTTCATGTTACCATGTTTAAATACAAAAGTAGACGAGCATGGCGGACGCAGCTAGCCTGTTTACATTTATGTACGGAAATGTAGAGGTAGGCAGTCGGCAGAACTAACACAAAACCCGCCACGGTGAGAGAAATATTCGTTTACTGCAAAAGATAAGAATTACCTTTTGTCGGCATCTTTGATCTTTTCAATACTGAGTTACCGCATTGTTGTGAACTTAAAGGTATGTAAATATAAACACATCGATTACAATATTACCTTAATTTTACCTACTTATGTTATATGATAATCTATATATATAAAA